>JAODAL010020413.1:0-69505 GCA_025379985.1 Phyllomedusa bahiana | reverse complement strand
ATTTAGAAAAGGGCCTCAGAAAACAAAAACCGGGGAACTGTTTAAAAAACAAAAAAATTAAAAACCTGGGTTAGGAAAAAACCCAAAAAATCTTGGCCCCCCATTTTAAAAAACCCCTGCCCGGTGAAAAAAAAGGTTGCCCAAAAAAGGCTTCAAAAAAACCCCCGGTTTAAAAAAAACCCCTTAAGAACCCCCCATCAAACCCCCTCTTTTTCAAAATCCCAAAAAAATTAAAAAAATTTTAAAGGGGGGGGGCCGCTTAAATTTTCCTTCCTTAGGGCAAAAACCGGGAACCCCCCCTTAACCGAAAAATAAAGGCCCCTTTGGAAAGGGAAACGGGGCTTTGCAATTTTAAAAAACCCTCCAACCCCCCTAAAACCTTTTTTTTTGGGAGGGGGGGCCCTTCCCCGGGCTATTTTACTCCCCAGCTGCGTACATCGGGCTCAAACGCATAATTCAGCCTTCTCTTTCCCCAGGAGGGTCTCTATCTTTGAAAGCTGGTGCTGCGGGAAGCTCCCATACTAAAACACCTCTCTCAAGGACCCACAACTTCTTGATGAATACCGGAGCCCCCGTCAATTTTGACTTTCCCCAAAGGGGTGGGAGAGAGAGCCTCTAGATTTTTTTTCCCGACGAGGATGGGAAAAAAATATTTCCACTGACACAAAAATTTCCGTGGGTTTTCAGTAAAAGTACGGGAAAATGAACAAAAAAAACTTGTTCCCAAAAAGGGGTAAGGGGTCCCGGGCACTTCTGCACACTTTTTTTCCCCACTGGTCCGACCAATCGGGCGTTCCCAATTTTCAGCAGAGGGGCCCAAAGGGCAAACAATCTGGGGGAAACCCCCGGGGCCCTTGCGCCTTTCGGGCTTAGATTTTAACGACTTTCCATCAGATAACTGGGGGGAAGCCTTAAACAAGCCCCGGGGCGATTCTGCTACTATTTTCGGGTCCATTTGCCCGCCCCGGGTCTGCAAAAAAAAAACTATTTACAGCTTTTGTTAAATTGCACCCAAAGAGGGTTTTAATCCCCAGGCTTTGGCGTTCCCACAAAGCCCTTCGATCCCCGGTTTTTTTTTTGGGGAAAACCCATAAAATATGGGGCGGGGAAAGAGTTTTTGGAGTGAGTAAATTTTAGGGACTAAGGAAAATTTTTTAGGACTTGGGGAGATTGGCTGGGCCTTTCCCTTGCAAGACGGGCGGACTACTCCTCCCCCAAATAAACCAGATCTGCGATAATAATAAAACCATGGGCGGTTTGACACCAACTGATTGGCCCCCCCCCCCCTTTGGTTTTTGTTATAATTTTTTTTTAAAATTCTGGAAATTTAAAATGGCACAGATCTTGATCCAAAATTTCCCCTTAGCAAATTTAAAGATATCTAAAGTTTTTTTCCTCCCTTTTGGGGCCTAGATACTAGCTCTACCCCCTCCCCCCGGGACTGGTCGTGGGGTCCACACCGAACTCTAAACACCCTTTACAATAAAACATGATTGTGACTTCCCCCATACTTTTTACTCCTCTTCCTCAATATCTCCCCCGAAAAGGGTCATAACCTCCCCAAAATTGCTTATATGCCCTGCGACAATGTTTTAAATCTCACCCCTAGTATTTTTGATAACAAATAACCATTGTCTACCCTTTTGATTCGCTTTTTGCTATGCTTCCCCTCTACATAGGGGCAAATTGATCCCTTTTAACTTTTTAAAATTAAATCCTTTATTTTTCAAAAATAAAGCTTTTTTGGAAATTTTAAAAAAAAAAAAAAAAAGAAAACAAAACGGGGGTGGGTTTCCACCCCTTTTTTTAAAAAATGGTTTTTCTAGAATTAAACTACTAAAAAATTTTGGCATGAAAAAATGGGGGGGGTAATAAAAATTCCTCTGAATTGTACAAAAGAGGTACAAAAAGATTTACCGATGTGGGTTTATTCAGGGGCCCATGGACCCAGGACCCCCGGGCCCAGAAAACCCAAAAACAAGAAATTTTTTTCCCAGCACGTTGGGTTAAAATGAGAAAAAAAATTTGCCAAAAAAAAAGGGGCCCCCCCTGGGGAACAGGAGGTCAACCACCAGCATTTCCAAGTGAACCCAAAATTTTGGTTCTGCCCCAAAACGGGGGGGCCCAAAGCGCAAACCCGGGTCTTGACGGGTTACGGAGGAAGGCGGAGGTTTTAAACCTCACACTTCCCTTCCGCACTCTGCTTCAGCACGACGTTTTCGTTTGCTGCGTCAAAAGGGGCTTTTTTTAAACCATTTTTTAAAATGACAAAAACCCAACCCTGCCTCCCCGCGCAACCCATTTTTTTTTTTGTAACCCCGGGCCCTGGCAGCTGAACCTTTTTTTTTTAATAGTTTACTGAGGGCAGCATTTGGCTCTTTGCGTTGGGGGAAAACAGGAAAGTTTTAAATTTTTCTCAAAAAAAATAAAAATTTTGAAAAAGGTGATTTCTGTGAGGTTAAGTAGGGGAAAAAAAGGGCCGGGGCTGGACACAAATTCCCAAAATTTTTGGCTTAAAATTTTTCGGGGGAGGGGAGACAAATGGGTAAACATCTTTTTGATCCCCGGGGAGTCTGCCCTCTAACACGGGAAGAAGGATTTGGAGGAAAAATGAAACCAATGAATTAATTGGCTAAAATCACTCTCAGAAGCCAGGAGGGAAAATTTTCTTCCAATTTTAAAAGTGTTTTGGGGATGATTAGAAATTTTTATTACTTTTTTGGGGGGTTCAAACAAATTTTAAACACATCTACTTGTGTAAAAAAAAACCTTTTTAAACTGCGGGAAGGGTTTTTTTTATTTTTATCACACTTGAACAAAAAAAAAAAAATGAAAAAAATAAAACATAAAAAAAACTTCCCTAAATAAATTCGGGTAAACAAAGGGTCAGTTCCCCAAAAAAATATACAAATGACAGTTCACTGTACAAAAAAAAGCATAGTGCCACTTTGTAAACTGTGGGCCAAACATTTTTTAAGGGGTCTTTCGTGGAAGGGACAGGTATAGTCAATGTCCATTAAAACCAAAAAGGGGGTTGAAAGACCTCCTTTTTCCGGGCTTTTTTAAAAAAATCTGGTGGTCATGCAGGGGGGTTTCATGCTTTTGGCCCAGGACTTTTTAACCCAAATGTCCAGGTTAAAACTAAAAGGGGGGTTGAAAAACTCCTTTTTCCCGGCACTTTTTTAAATCTGGGGGGCAACGGGTTTTTTTAATGGCCCATCCCGGGCGATCCGGGACAGGTAAAGCCCAATGTCCATTTAAAACTAAAATGGTGGTTGAAAACTCCTTTTCCGCACTTTTTTAACCCTGGGGTCAGCGGGTTTTGGGGGCTCATGCTGTGACCCAGGACAGGTAGTAGTCAATCCATATCAACTAAAAGGGGTGGTTGAAAAAACCCCCTTTTTGGCACTTTTTAATCGGGTGGCCCAAGAAATTTTGGGGGCTCTGCTGGGGCCCCAGGACAGGTAAAACCCCAAATGTCCATTTTTACCCTTAAATGGTTTTCCCAAAAGGACTTCTTTTTCCGGCACTTTTTAATCTGGGGGTCAGACAGGTTTAATGGCAAAACTGGGGTTTCCCAGGACAGTTAGTCAATGCCCCCTTTTCAACAAAATGGGGGGTTGTAAACCCCTTTTTTTCCGGCACTTTTTAACCCTGGGGTCAGACAGGTTTAAGGCTCATGCGTGGCCCAGACGGGAATAGAAATTTGTCCATTTCAACAAAAAAGGGGGGTTCAAAGACTCCTTTTTTCCGGCATTTTTTTAATCTGGGGTCAGACAGGTTTAAATGGTCATACTGCGGCCCAGGCCCAGGAATAGTCAATTGCCCCAGTTCAACTAAAAAGGTGGTTAAAGACCCCTTTTTTTTCTGGCACTTTTTAAAATCGGGGGTTGGGGGGGGTCCGGGGAACAGGTTTTAAAAATTTTTTGGAAAAATTTAAACCCTTTGCGGTTTTTTTCCCAGGAAAAAAAGATTAAAAAAGTAAATTTCCCTTTTAAAGTTTTAAAACTAAGAAAATTTGGGTGGGGTTGGGGAAAAGCTTCCTTTTTCCGGGGGCACTTTTTTTTAAAATTTTGGGGGGTTTTTACTTTGCAGGGGTTGGGGGGCCCCCACCTTTTTTTTGGGTGGGGCCCAGGGACAGGTATAGTCAATTTCCAAAAAAGGTTTAAAGTTTTTTTTAAAAAATTTGGGGGTTTTCCCCCAAAGGGAAAAACCTTTTCCTTTTTTCAAGCCCCCCACTTTTTTAATCCTGGGGCCCCCGGGACAGGTTTTGTTTTAAAATTGGGTTCAAAAAACCCACCCCGGTTTTCCAGGAACAGGTATAGGCCCCAAATTTGCCCAAATTCAAACTAAAATGGGGGTTTTGAAAGACTCCTTTTTTTTTCCAGCACTTTTTAAAATCGGGGGGTCAGGCAGGTTTTTTGGGGCCATCGTGGCCTAGGACGGGGTAAAAAGCCAAGTCCAAATCAACTAAAATGGTGGGTTAAAAGACCCCTTTTTTTTCCGGCATTTTTTTTAAAATTTTGGGGTCAGCGGGTTTAATGGTCATACCTGCGGAAAACGGGCGGTAAACCCAATGCCCCATTTCCCAACTAAAATGGGGGGGTTAAAAAGAACTCCTTTTTCCCGGGCATTTTTAATCTGTGGGTCAACTTTTTTTCTAAATGGTCATACTGCATCCAGGACAGGTAAAAAGTAAAGGGGTCCATTTCCCCAACTAAAATGGTGGTTCAAAGACCCTTTTTCCCCCGGGCACTTTTTTAATCTGTGGGTCCAGACGGGTTTAAGGGTCAAAACTGGGGGTCCGGGACGGGTATAGTCAATGTCCATTTCCCACTAAAATGGGGTTAAAGACCCCTTTTTTCCGGCATTTTTTAAAATTTTGGGGGGTCAGCGGGTTTAAGGCAACTGGGGTATAAAGGAAAATAGTAAATGCCCTTTTCAACAAAAATGGTGGTTAAAGACCCCTTTTTCCCATTTTTTTTAAATTTTGTGGGGGGGCCCGGGTTTTAAGGGTCATGCTGCGTTCCGGGAACGGGATGGGCCCAATACCCAAAATTAAAACAAAAATTTAAGGGTTTCAAATAATACCCTTCGGGCATTTTTTAATCTGTGGGTCATGCGGGTTTTAAAAGGGGCCCATGTTTGTGGTAGGGGAACAGGGATAGTGAAAAACCTGGGGATTTTTTTTTTGTGACCCCTTGTTGCCCGTTTTGTTTTGCCTAAGAGGGTAGCACGAAATCCTTTTACTTTTTTGTGGATTTAATTCCAGTTTCCCTCCACCCTGTTTGGGTTAAGAATAAAAGGTGTTTTTCCTCTCCCTTAGATTTTAAAGGCATCGCGAAAAACTGTTATCCACAAATTTGGGATACCCGTCTTGAAAAATTGGCCGATAAAACCCCAAAATCGAATCGAAAAACAAATTTGACCCAATGGGCTAAACACAAAATTAGCAAAAATTTTGACCTGAAAATTTAAAATTTAAAAAAAATTTCCGATAGCCCCTCCCAATTTTGAACCCCCCGTCCCAATAATCCGTAATATAGTTGTGAAATTGTGTAAAACAGGGTCTTTTCTTTCTGAAGAAAGAGGTTGAAAATTATATCTGTTATATTTAAAGGCTGGGAGTGGGTTCCCTATTTTGTATTGGGCCAAAAAGGGGTTCCCCACTTTTTTTGCTTTGAGTGAATCGGGGATAAAAATATAAAATTGCTGAACCAACTGTTTTGGTAAAAAATTGAAAAGGAAAAAAGGGTTTTTGAATGCTTGGGCGGGAAGGTTGATTTTTTACGGGGTTTAAAAGGGAAACAAAAATGAAGAACGAAATTTAGTTTTTTTGAAAAAAAAAACAGGAAAAGGGGGAAAAAAAAAAGAAAGTAAGGGTTAGGTATTGAACAGAAAGTGGGGAATGGGAAATTAAGAATTTTTTTTAAAAGAATAGGACAAACCCTATTTCATTTTTTGTTTTAGGAAAATACAATCCGGCATATAAGAAAACCCTGTAAAAGTTTAAAGCCCCGGGGGTTCCTCTTTATCTAGCATGTTATCTCTAGAGAAACACTTTGCACCCAAATACATATTAAAAAGGGGTTTTATGTGTACAAATAAAAAATTTACGAAATTTTATTTTTCCCCAAAATTTAAAGTGTAGAGCTGATGTCCCGGGGTCTCTGGAGTAAATTCTTATAGGGGTTTTCAGTTCTGTGTTCAAGTCAAAAAATTGTCATATTTTTTGTATTTGTTTGTTTTTCCAATTTGTTCGTATGTGTTTTGTGTTGCAAAAGTGTTTAAGCCACGGGAAAAAATTGAGAAATTTTTTATAAGCAACATTTATTTTTTGTATGGTTCCCGCCCCGTCTTTAAAAGACATAATACCTCCAATGGGAAAAGTTTTGGGGTTAAAAGGGATCAAAAATTGATGTACAAAACCATAAAAATGTTTTCCCCGGGGGTTATAATCTTGAGTTGGGGAAAAAAACTTTTCTTTGGGCCCTTTGGGTTAAACATTTTTGTAGCCCCGTTACAAAATACAAGGGTCTGGGACTTGAAGAAAAGGAAAATTTTTATCCCGGAAAGGTTTGGACGGCCACAAATTGTTTTAAAGAAAAAGAGATTTTACTATAAGAAATGTTACTTTTTTAGAATGGGCTTACATGTTTGGTTTTTCTTTTCCCGGGAAATCTTTCTGAAAAATAAATTTTAGTTAAAAAATTTAACTGTTTTTTTTCCCCAAGGGTTTTGACCAATTTCCCCTTTTTTGAAAAAAAAGTTGTTTTTGTGTAATTTACCCTGTTTTTTTTTTGTTACAGGTAATTAGGTAAAATTTTGTAACATGTATGGTAACATACAGAAAAATTTCTTGGGGTATCCTTGTTTGTTTTTCATTGGAAAAACAAAAAACAATGCATGTCATTTTCTGGTTTTTATGGTTTACTAAAAAAATATGGGTGTGATATAAAGGGTATTCCCTTTTAAAATGGTTTTTTATTAAAAAATAAATCCCTGTGGGATTTTACTGAGCCTATTTGATATCTTTCACAAATTTTAGTTTTAAAAAAATTGTTTTTTTTGTAATGTTGTTTTTAATTTTTTCTCTTTGCTAATGTTTTGTTCCCTTCCCCAAAAATTTAGGGTTTATTTTTTGTTAGCCCCAAAATTAAATTTTTTTAATGGCTAACAAGATTTTAAAAAAAAAATGAAACCAAAGGGAAATTTATTTTTATTTGTTTATTTTCTTTAAAACCCCCCCCTATTATTGTTTCATTTTTTATTGGGGCATTGGTTACAACTTTGTGATCTTTTCATTTTAAATTTTTGGCATGTACGGTTTTTTTTTTTTGATTGCTTTAGAAAACCCCTCCCCTCTTCCATTGGCCCAAATAACCGCCCCATTTTTAAATTAGCCAATCACAAACAAGCTCGCTCTGCATTTCTTTTTCCAAAAGAAAATCTATGAGATAAATTTGCCCCACCCGCTGATTGGCTAAGCAGGAAGAGCCCCTCTTCCCCCAACCCCAAACACAGTACTAAAATATTTCCCATAGGGCAATAATAACTTTTAGGGGGCCCTTCTTCCGGCCCCCTTTTTGGGTCCCCCAAAAAAGAAAACACTACCCTATGATTGGTGGGAATCCCAAAAAAACCCCCTGGTCTCAACCAATCAGCTCTTTTCTGCCTTTTTTTACTGTATTTTGAACTGTCCCTCCTTTTCATTTGATTGGTCAATATATCTCCATAGGTTATAATGGTTCACTGTCGCTCCTATTCTGATTGGTTGGTTTCTGCCAACCAATGAGAAGAGCTTACAGAATTTTAATTACTTTATTTCCCGGCAGTTTTCAATATCCCAATTCCTGATGTAGTGCCGGTGACGGCGCCAAACGCATTGTCAGGGATTTGAGTGAGGTATGTTTATGAAGGTTTAAGCTCTTTTACAGAGAATGATTTACACCTAATAAAATCGATTTATTTACTAATACTCCATGATGCACGGAGCTGAGAGATGAGATTTCCTTGCCCCAATCTCTCCATAGACGACACTGGAACAAAGTAGCTCGCACTCTGATTGGCCGGGATAGCCAAGCCCCCCCTAATTCAACCAATCAGCTATTTTCTGCATTTTTTTACTGTATTTTGAACTGTCCCTCCTTTTCATTTTATTGGTCAATACATCTCCATAGGTTATAATGGTTCACTGTCGCTCCTATTCTGATTGGTTGGTTTATGCCGACCAATGAGAAGAGCTTACAGAATTTGAATTACAGTATTTCCCGGCAATTTTCTATATCGCAATTCCTGATGTAGCGCCGGTGACGGCGACTAACGTGTTGTTAGGGATTTGACTGAAGTATGTTTTTAGAAGGTTTTAGCTCTTTTTCAGATAATGGTTTATACCTAATAAAAACAATTTTTTTAATCATACTCCATGCCTCATGGAGCTGAGAGCTGAGATTTCATTGCCCCGATCTCTCCATAGACTGCAATGGAACAAAGTAGCTCGCACTCTAATTGGCCGGGATAGCCAAGCCCCCGCTAGCTCAACCAATCAGTTCTTTTCTGCCTTTTTTACTGTATTTTGAACTGTCCCTTTTCATTTGATTGGTCAATACTTCTCCATAGGTTATAATGGTTCACTGTCGCTCCTATTCTGATTGGCTGGTTTATGCCGACCAATGAGAAGCGCTTACAGAATTTGAATTACTGTATTTCCCGGCAATTTTCTATATCGCAATTCCTGATGTAGCGCCGGTGACTTTATTTATGTATGTTTATAGAAGGTTTGAGCTCTTTTTCAGATAATGTTTTACACCTAATAAAAACGATTTTTAGAATCATACTCCATGTCTCACGGAGCTGAGAGCTGTGTACTGTTGTAACAGTCGACCTAGAGCACATTTTGCCCCATTCCATTACGTTCTCTCTTCACTTCGCCTCCTCCGGCTCATTTAGACCAGAATCAACTAGGTCTGCCTGTTGGAGCTGCAGTGCGCCTCACTTTGCCGACCCACGATCATGCATGCCTCGGAATATTCGAAAGTGCCGCGTCCCGCCCCAGAACACCCACACCGTGCCCATTGCACGCCCCTTCATGTTAGGCGCGTCCGAAAATGGCGAAGCTTGTGCCTAACATCGCATCCCTGCATCCGACAGGGGATTCGGATCAGTGAGCCGCAGTTTTCGCCAGAAAACAGGCGCAACTCCCAATCATACATGTCGCCCTTAGAGTCCATATTGACAGTCAGAAATTCTAGGGTTATCCCTTATGCTTGTAGGATCCCCTGTCGTAGCTGCATATGCTGCTAGGGCTGTAAGAAGATTATCTTGTCTGGTAGCTAGGTAAATAAATACTACCAGTAGAGCCATCAGTAGAGCCTTAAAATATACATTATTAGATATACAAAGTTATTGAAAAGCTATTTTACAGAATAGAGAGATTATAGATAATTTGTTATTAATTAATCACCATGGATACCAAGAGTTTCAGAATATGTGTTGTTTTAACTTGTCAGATCATAGCCAGGATTTGCAGTCCCAGATAGATCAGCTACAGGATGACGTCGATGAAGAAACAGTAACTGGTGGGATTGGTTATTTATGCTATATTATAAGAGTACTTTGCTCTATAGTTTGTGCTTGCATTGCATTATGTTGCTGTATACAGTGTATTCCTTCTCTTATAGCAATGTGCCGTTCATCTGCTGAAACCATTCCTTTGGGATATGGTGTAGTATATAGATAATATATGGATTATGGATGGTCAAGGGTGAAATGTAGTGCTAAGAGTTTTATTGACCATCTGGAATCCATATTGACAGTATCTCTTTAAGTATAATAGATCTTAATAGCTAGTCTTTAAGCTGTAAATTTCCTAACTCCTGGTAATGTTTAGTTAGAGACCACATAACCTTGTTATTAATGTTGCTCAAACAATTTGTTTTGAGAACGCTGCACCGTGTGGACATAGCTTTGTTACTGAGATAACACTACCCAGGGAGAAATCATGGGAACACAGGTGTTCATGGCCGATGACCGGGAGTGCTCATCATCCGGTGATGGATTTTTCCAGTGCCAGGTTAACCTCTGAATAACTGGCCATTTGAAGGAGGGGGGCCTTATATTGGAAAAATACTGATCTGTTAGCTTATGTAACACTTGGTTACACAGGCATTTGTTAAGATATAAGCTGGGAAGGTTTGCTGCGAAGTTAGAAGTATCTGGACCTGTGGACTATAGAAGGATGCCTCACTGCCACAGTGTAGTATCCCAGGAATATCTCTCTATCTTCTCCCAGCTGATGTTACGGATAGATGATGCTGTTAAGATTCCTGGTGAAGCTTTGACCTGTATAAGGGGGCAACTGTGCATGGTGTTGATCTCAGGAATATCTCTCTATCTTCGCTGGCCCATTTTTACCAGCTGATGCTGTTAGATGATGCTTATAAGATTCCTGATGAAGCTTTGACCCATATATAGGTGTAATGTAAGTATTTGTAACCAATATTATGCGTGCTTTGTAACCAATATTATGCGTGCCTTGCCTTTATAATCTATATTATGCAAAAGTATGCACAATATCACACTATCTTCTTGTAATTTTATGTAATCACTAAATTCTTCATATAATAAAGTAAATAAAGCATTTGATGTTGTCTTCTTTAAATCCGTATCTGACCCCATAAATAGTTGGCAAAACATTTGGTACCAGAAGTGTAAAGCATACGGCAGAAGGTTTTTCTTATTAAATGAGTGTTGTCAGCAACCTCCTGACATTATTAGTCAAATTTTAGCAAAATTCCAATAATCCGGATTATAGTGTAAAATATACGGGAGAAGGTTTTTCTTATTAAAGGAGTGTTGTTAGCGACCTCCTGACCTTAAAAATCAAATTTTAACAGAATTCCGATAATCCGGAATATGGTGTGAAACACATGGCAGAAGGTTTTCCTTATTAAAGGAGTGTTGATAGCGATGTTGCCTGTTTTAAAGCCGTATCCGACTTCATAAATAGTTGGCAAAACAACGTTTTAGAGTCTCTTGGCCTTTATTCAGCCACAAATTATACAACCAATGGAAAAAGGCATACGGGCTTAACTTCAGCGCAAACAAAATACAAATACACAGTACGTGTAGATAACTCACAGTCTCTGTAAGTCCAGCAGTTCTTGGGTGCCCATCCAGTTCCCCATCCAGACCAGTGGAATGTTGTATCTAGTGGACAGTAGGCTGCAGCTCAAACTTCCATGTCTTGTCCCAGTCCAGCAAACTCTCTGTCTGAGAACTTCCTGCCTTAAGTAGGCCTCAAAACTAGGCCTGGATACATGGGAGCAGTCCACCCACCCTGCTCTTTGAACTGCTCCAGAAAAGCCTGACCCAGATCCACTGCTATTCCAGTAGTCAAACTAACAAAACAAATGTCAATACCATGGCGATACTGACGTATGGCTAACAGGCTTTACTTCACCGAGATCAGAAACCTCGGTGACACACGTATCAGCCATCAACAACGTCACCTTGTGCCTACTTACTATATATATATATATATATATATATTTTATATATATATATATATATATATATATATTATATATAATATATATTATATATATATACAACATATATATATATTTAATATATTATATATATATTATAAATATATATATTATACTCAATCATGAGAAAACAATGGTGTTTATAACTCCCTCAGGTGCTGATTATCTTACTGCACCCACAGGAAGAGATGCAAAATTTTCAAGTTTACAGTTCATCTTCCCAATTCTTAGCTGCAGGATTGTGTTGTGTTGTTTTTAACACCAACATTTGTATGTAATTATTATTCTCACAGGGGATTTTATGTGCTTTTCAGACAGGCTTTATCTTGCTGGCTCCTCTGCATAGCTCTGCTTAGCAGAATATCACATGGATAGAAGACTGCTTTGTTAGAAAAAAAAGAGACTTTAACCTGCAAAATTTGGGATAAACCTGCATTATAGTGGAAACCACAATGTCTTCTACTTTAATGCTAGGCAGAACCCAAATCTCCATCAACCATTAGTACTTAGGGTCACATTTTGCAAATATTTTGCATTTGGATCACACCTTATTTAGTAAACAAAAATAAATCCATTTTTGCATTTATGGTTTGCATCCCAAATCGGTGAAAATGTGTGACAAACATTAAACTATATTTGTGACATTTTGTCCTCATCAAAGAAACATCCCAAATGCAAAAAAAGACAAAATATAGATTTTGGTACACGTTGTAGACGGAATTTTTATCGGATTCCCATTGTAAAGTTAGAATATGCTGTTGAAAATTTATCTTTAATGTCAGTTTATAATTAGAATACTTAAATAGTTATAAATTAAATGTTTTGTCCTAAAAAGAAAAATGCTTATTAAATTATTCTTATTTTTTTTTAACTGTGTATTTTATTTTATTAAAGAAGATAAGCATACAAAATGCATCATGGATATAATAACGTATTCACATAAATTACAAGACAAAGCAAAAGAAAACAAAAAAACACAAATTAAACATACAGTGAAATTATTCTTTATAAAAAAGTAATTATTTTATCAATTGGAGCTTTTTTGAAAAAAAAATAAAAACGGATATATTCTGAGAAACAGCAATTTTTACCTTTTTATTGGCATCCTCTGTTGTTTGTATTCTATGGCGCTGTTTGTCTAGCAATGCTTTCACTGAAGGACACAGAAGCGCAGATAAAATGATTGTATGGGTAGATCTTTTGACCTAGTAATGGGAATTGTCCCACAAAGTATTCTCTGCCTCTCAACAAACAGAGGAAGACTGCTGTGAACACAGCAATGCAGCAGCTGCTGGAGGGCCAGGGAGGGAAAGGCACAATGCAGATCATTATAGGGCTTGTACTACACAACAACTCTAATTCTTCACAAATACCTCCTTTGAATCCCTCCCATAATCTTTCCTATACACTTTGTATGGAGGAGGGAAAATGGAAAATAATAAGAAACGTACTGTAAATGTTATGCACGTTTCAGATGCTAAACAGCGCCAATAAATACTTATACTTCACATATTTATAATATAAAAGATAGCACAGTCTGGTTGCTGTTGGCCATCATGTTAAAATAGCTATTATAGCAACACTTCATCATCCCAATTTTGCTGTAAGGTATAACTACCTGTTGATATTTTTTGTATTTTGCAACTTTAATGCTATCTTGACTGTAGTACAAAATTAATGAGATTTTTCTATATTATATAGCTGTAACTATATAATAAATATAGTACTACACGGACCATAGTGGAGTACAGAATTACTGTTGTATTCAACTGTAGCTGTATAAAGAGATCAAAAACCCTTAACAAGCGGTGGTTAAAGGCAGGCAGGATTTTTTTTTCTACTCTATGGTTGTGTAAAAGAAGTAATGAATTTAGCACACATAATTAGAGTTACTTTGCAGGATGTATTAGGTAATATCTATAGTAACAATTGACAATACAGTATAATGTTAATATCAGTATCAATGCCATTGGTCATATTTTCAAAAATCTTACAGTCTCATATTCATTGATGTTCCCTTAAAATCGGTCAGTTGATAAGGGCTCATTTTATTAGAGTTTGTTTTATTCCATGTAATATGTTCTTTAAAAAGGCTGCAAACCAAAGCTATACCACATTTGTATATAGTGCAATGAATTAATAGTAATAATATTAGGACTTAATGTTAATAAATTTTGGTGAAATCTGTCAATGGAAATTAACCACAGTTATTTTGTTACAGTTCTTTCTATAGAATTATTGTGTAACCCTTTGCATAGATTATCTATTGCATCTTATATGTTATAGTTCTTCAATGTCTAACAGAATTATGAAGTTAAAAGTTACAACAAATCTTTTACTGACATAGTTGTAAATTTTTTGATGTAAACATAACTCAGATTAATAAAATGATAGGACATGAAATCCAGCTCAGTCCCAAAATACATTAACATTAAAATGTATGAATCATACTTAATGTATTCATTTACAAGATTAATATTTTTTTTTTACAAATTATAATTTTTGACTGTATTTTGTTTGTCACAATGATATTTGAACATGACTTTATACATAATAGTTTCCAGTACAAGTGCAAACATGAAGCAGATAAATATATTTTAACACATTAAACAGTTAAAATCATGTTAAGATTGTACTAAGCAGGGATGCATACATCTGTACAAATAATAGCTTGTACTGCATTGTCACATTATGTTATATTCCAGCAGGTGTTCATTTAAGAACCAAAAGGTAAGTTGTCCATCCAGCCACTAACAGAGCTCCGATCAGCACCGTGTAGCTGAACAGCACAAACGCCAGCATCTCTTTCAGTACCCGCAGATAGTGGACAGCAAATGAGTCCATGGGAGCCATGACAGCAGAACAAGTCCCTAGACAAACAGACCAAAGTCAGCAACTACATACAGCACAATCAGTCCCAAACCATCTAAAACTATAGCATCAAATTAAAATGATACTAACACTGATCACTATTTCATTGTTACAAGCCAAAGGGCTGCACATGTCATTCATATATGATATATGTAATCTTTATTATTATATAGCCATATAAGGGGCTTGTTTGTTGTTCCTAGGGTGAAGTGCTGATGGGAATTTCTGTTACTTATTTACTGGCAATATTCTTTGTGTGTTGAAGGCTTATTGACATCAGAAAGCAATAAACACAGAAAGTAAGGGCACAGATATTAATTTTTAATGCTGTAATTGCTCCTAATGCACTTGCAATGCAAGGGTAGGAGAGTAAATGCTGCAGGAAGTTTATACGAGAAAACAGAATAATAGATATAGATGTACACACAATATTACTATTAAAATTCCTTGGGCTTTATTATTAAAAGTAAACAAAACAAATTGCAGCTCCCATTTAAACATATAAAATGAAGTGTATAGTAGATAAATAGTGGCAAAATATAGTAAACATTGTGTTTATTCTAGGGGCTGACTTCCTGCTACTAAAAAGTTGACTAATTTGTCAAACACATGGTAAGTTTTCTCATACGTGTACTATGCAGTGCCCCTTACCTTACAGGGTCCCGATGACTATAGATTTCTTCACGGTGGATCTGCCTGGCTTGTACCTCCTGCTGTCGTGCCCTATGCAGGCAGGGGTAATGCAGTCTGATCCTCTTCCTCTTTGCTAATCCCACAATAATGATCCTGTATTCTGTCTCTACAGTTAATGGACTAGGTGTGGTCAGAGACCAATTACTACAGATGACATAGGCAGTTTGATGTAGAAGCTCTTATGAAAACCAAATCTATTTATACTGCTCAGCAGAGTTATACTAGAATCACAAAAATAACATTATAAACTGCAACTCAGGAAAACATAGTTCTACACTTCACACTGCTGCAGTGACGTCTAGTTCAGTCATGGCTAAACTTCAACTTAAATGTACATGAAAAATAGGTAACATTTTTAAATTAAAGAGACCAATTCATGTAGGTATCACAGTGAAATGTGTCTCACTGATTTTTGATAAGGTGAGCAAGTGGTACACAATACTAGGCACTAATAAATATAATTTGTGTGCCTTCTGGACATTTACACTACTAGTTTACTATTTATTCTGCATACTGACAATTGAATAATTATTTAAGGCCAGAGATTTCTGTGCATTTAACTAAAAATGGGATTATGAGTAGATATGAGAAATTCTAAGAATATCTCATGTCACAGGAACACAATTACAGGTGGTGAAACACTTGCAGTGTTACCCAGAACTTGATACACAAAGGCGCTTTAACAATGCTATTGGACTTTACACAACAAACAGAACTAAAAGGGGCAGCCAACTAACAGTCTTATGCAATAATTATACAAAGTGTGGATAGCTAAAAAATACTAGATGGACTTACCATATGATGAATAAGTGGGCCAACCGCAAGGCAGATTATTGTAAGAACATGGTTGGTGGCAACACGAGTGAGTTCAATCCAAAAGCATGACAATAATAATTGATCCTAAGTGCTAACTGTTCCTGAATCTTCCCCTACACTTGTCCAAGACCCCTAAGATCCTATTCTATCCCTGAAACTAACCTTAAAGCTATCCCTAAACTACAACTTGAACTGACACAACAAGCAGCTGTAGGACCAAGAGACTCCTTAGAGCACAGCAGGAAACTATAAAAAATGCAAAAACTGAGATTTTCTAGTACTACAACAAACTCTAACAGAGCAAGACTAGCCTGGACAAAAACAGACTCTAGAACAATCCTTCAGATCATGCGCTATAATCCACACCAGTTTACCTAGCCCAGCAGTTATCAGTTATCCAAACCACGCTTATGAGTGTAATGGTGTGTTGCCTGGTTAGTTGACCTGTGGTTGCCTTACAAGAAATCTAATATAAAGAAGACGATGTAGTGGCAGGAGAATTTCTGCCATTCCTAACAGGAAAAGATTTGGCATCGTGTGCCAGAACATTCAGGTTACACCTTTCCTCACATGAAATTTTGTGCGTTCATATGAAAGCATAAGGCAACAGACAATGAACTCTGATGTGAATTCTAGTATATACCCATCACTATCCCAGGAACTGGAATGTATATTATGAGGTTCTACATGTGACACTCACTAAAGACAGGTGGTGGATCCTCTTTGTCAGACAAAAGTTTTGGAGTAGAACCATGCCAAGAAGTTCCCTGGTCTCTACTCTTTAAGCCTTTGTAAAAGGGATCTGGACTTCGCTGTACGGAACTTGCAGGTCGCTGCCCCTGACATGGGCACCTGTGGTGACAGCTGACATGCAGGTGTGGTAACAGAGTGCTAGGCAGAGACATGGTCAGGTCATAACACATCAACTGATATAACAAATGGGCTGAGTGTAGAAATAGTCCAAGACAAGTTAAATAAAATGAATGTGAACAAGGATTCAGGCCTGGATTGCTTACATCTAAGAGTTCTTAAGGAGATCAGCTCAGTTATCTCTGTGCTCCTGTATGTGATATTTAGAGATTCCCAGGTGACTGGTATAGTGTTAGGAGACTGTCGCAAGGCAAATGTGGTTCCCATCTTCAAAAAAGTCTTGCCCGGGTAATAATAGACTAGTAAGTTTAACATCTATTGTGGGAAATCTGTTTGAGGGGCTCATAAGGGACTTATATAACATTATAAGTGATTGCCAGCATGTTGTCTAAGGACAGAAGTTGTCAGACCAACCTGATCTGTTTTTATGAAGAGGTGGATATAGTGTTTTTTAGACTTTGCAAAGGCGTTTGACACTGTCCCTCATAAGCGTCTATTGGGTAAATTAAAATCTATTGGATTAGAAATAACAGTGTGTAATTGGATTCCAAAACTGGCTATCGGGTCATAATGAGAGAGTGGTGGTAAATGACTCCTACTCTGAGTGGTCCCCGGTTATGAGTGGTGACTCCAAGGCTCAATACTTGGTCCTCTTTTATTCAATGTATTTATTAATGATATAGTGGAGGGGAACAATAGCACTGTTCCTATTTTTGCAGATGATACCAAGCTATGTAGTGTAATGCAAACTATGGAACATGTCCGTAAAGTGCAAGCAGACCTAGACACACTAAGTGTTTGGGCATCCACTTGGCAAATGAGGTTCAATGTGGATAAATATAAAGTTTTGCATCTTTATACTAATAATCTGTAGGCATCATATGTCCTAGGAAGGAAAAAAACTGGGAGAATTGCTAGTTGAGAAAGATCTGAGTGTTCTTATAGATCACAGATTAAAGAACAGCATGCAATGTCAATCAACTGCCTCCAAAGCAAGCAGGACATTGGTGTATATTAAAAGAGGCATAGATTAGCGGGAAAGGAATGTAACGCTGTATAAAGCATTGGTGCGGCCTCACTTGGTATATGCTGTTCAGTTATGGGTTCCAATTTATAGAAAGGATGTAATGGAGTTAGAGAGAGTGCAAAGACGAGCAACCAAACTTATAAGGGGAATGGAGCATCTTAGTTATGAGGAGAGGTTTAAAGAATTAAATTTATTTAGTCTTGAGAAAAAATGGCTCTGGGGAGACATGATAAATTTATACAAGTATATAAATGGCCCCTACAAAAAGTATGGTGAAAAGCTATTTCATGTAAAACCCCTTCAAAAGACAATTGGACATTCCTTTCATTTAAAGAAAAAAGGATTCAATCTCCAAAGGAGAAAAGCCTTCTTCACTATGAGAACTGTGAAATAGCCTGCCCGAAGAGCTAGTCACAGCAGGAACAGTTGTGAGTTTTAAGAAAGGCTTAGATAACTACCTGAAACGAAAGCATATTAATACTTATGTAGCCATATAAAATTCTAGATCCAGTCTGATGGCAACTCTGGGATTAGAAATGAAATCTTCCTTAGAACAGATTGGTTCTTGCCTTATGGGTTTCAAAGCCTTCATCAGTGGAGGAACCAGGATTAAAAAAAATCCTTATCTCCCTCCCTTCACCCACAATTTCCCCACCCTTGGTTGAACTTGATGGACAAATGTCTTTTTTCAATCATGCTATGTAACTATAAGCAGAAGGATAGGGTGGGCAGAGTTCTTTTATTAAAGGGATACAGGCAGCAAACAAGCACAAGATCAGAAGATGAGCCAAGGTCAGATATGGGATATTTGTGGATATTCGCACACTAGAACACAAATCAAACTCAGGGTAGAACACCAACTAACTAGCAAGGAAGGAAGGGTGAGTAGCCCTTAAGAAAAATCATGTGACAGGTGATTAGTCCTAGGAAAGCAAGAGGGTACATGAGTGTGCCCGCAAGCAAAAGGACAGGTCACGGTGTGTCTTATAACACTGCAACACCTAGAGATGACGTAAACTTTATGTCAGTCATTAGTATAAAGACCCCTGTACTTTACAAAAGATGTTCTGCAATTGCTAAGGTATTCCCATTTTCTGGAAATATAAACAATATTATTATGGAGGTTTTCCGCAGCAAACCCGACCGGCCTTGTGGCAGGCTCTGTTGAAGACCGGAGGCCCAGTAGACTCCGCTCCCTGCCGTGGTTTGCATCATCATCTCTTGCGTTGACCCAGAGGATCCACACCTGCATCCCTGACCGTTACAGTAGAAACTGGTCATGGATCCTGCCGAGGCTCATCTCTCGGATCTCCTGCACATCACAACGATGGTAACCTGTCTAAATGTCTGTCAGGAGCAACTATTTCAAATGGTACAGGCCATTACAGCACATCTCTCAGAAACAGCATCTGAACCTGCACTTGCTGTTGCCCCGCCTCCTGCTGCAGTTGCCATCCCATAAATACAGTGATCCCAATACATGCCACGGATTTTTGAACCAGTGTACCATACACTTTAAGATTTTAGCACATCTGTTCCATCAGATCATGCCAAAGTGGCTTTCATCATCAACCTGCTCTTTGGTGAGGCCTTGGCCTGGGCCACATCCCTCTGGGAGCAAGGGGATTCTTTGGAATTTCTGAACGCATTCTGCAAAGTTTTGGAAGCACTTGGGTGTAATTCTTCTGTCGCTTCTTCCCCGCTCCGTGTCAGACAAGGCGATTCCACAGTGGGACAATACGGCACTCAATTCCACACATTGGCCTCTGAGCTAGCCTGGAATAAAGAGGCTCTTTCTGGGAAGGCCTCGCTGAGCGAATCAAGGACGAGCTGGCTGGTCATGATCTATGTACTACTCTGGATGACCTCATCACTCAACCATCAGAATCGACATCTGTTTTTCTGAGAGAGAATTAGAGCTTCACCAGCAGACAGAATCCTACCAGCCTCATGGTCTTTCTCGCTTTCAAAGTCTTCCACAACCGCCATCTACATTTCTGCATGATGACCCATGCAGGTGTACAGTGTGCATCTAACTGAAGAGGAATGTATTCACAGGCACAGTCTAAATCTGTGCCTATAGTGTGGCAGTACTAAGCATTGCTTGAAAAAACTGAAAAATGGGTGAGATCATCCATTGGAGCCATCAATGCCACTTGTGCTGCTTCGAGCCTTGCCCCCTGGTGCAATCCCGCCCTATTGTTCCCTTGCCTGGCACTCCACATCCTCTGTTTGTACCTGATACCCAGGCCATGTCGTCCTCCCCTACCGGTGCCGGTCAACAAACCCATCTGCCTCTCCCCCTACCGACTGCCTCTGGTGCTTCGGCTATGGATTCCCAAGTCAAAGAACTTTCCTGGGACTGGCAAGACATCTGCTCTGAAGAAAATTTGTAGGAGACCGAAGAAAATGTCATTGCTCCACACTTTACCTGAAGAATTTGACAGACCCAGAAGAAGAGATGGCTTAATGGGGGGAGGGAGGGACTGTCACGATGCGTGCTGCGGTCCTCGATCTGGACCACGGACACACTCGGGTCTACGCTCCCTAGTCAACCACCAGCTGTTGCTCACCTCTCTGTGCTTTTGGCCAATTTGTTGGTTTTCTTCTGAGATCCTGACCTGTGTATTGTTGCTCACACTTCTGCTGCTGCTACCTGCCACTGGACTTCTACCCACGCTACCTGCTGCCTGCCTGTTGCTCCGCTGCACCCTGCCTGTCTCCCTAGTTCCTTGCCTGAACACTCGGCTGTCATCGCAATTAGCCACATCAGGGGTAGTGACCTAGGGGTTGTCCACAGAAAAGGTCGACTGGCCCTTAGGCTCTGCTCAATGGTGTGCTTTGCCTCATCATCTCTCCTGGTGACCCGGAGGATCCATATCTGCATCCCTGATCATTACAATAGCATTTACTAAGCAAATGCCATATTCATAGGGATCAATGTGCACAGTGCCTTAAAATCTGCTATCAAAACACAAACATGGCCTCTGTTTACAAATGTTGTCCCTATTATTTTCAATATTACATATGCAAAAAAAAATAATTGTGATAATGTGAAAAATACTCATGTATATAATTATTGCAGTTACACACTTATTATCAAAAAAACATACCTGATGTTCTTTTGTTTTCTTTTTAGACTCTCCAGTTAATTTTTTTAAATGTCTGTTACTCACACAAGTTGAGAAGCACAGTCCCACCAACCCAGATTCTCTTGCAAAGAGTTGACAGATTGACAAAAAGATTTCTGTTATTGTGCAGACCAGGTAGTAAAAATTGCTGCACTAGAAACAGCTTCTTCTAACATGTAGGGCAAGTTAACTGAATATTTTTACCAAATTCATTGCTGTTTTGATTTTCCTTTTTACCAACTACCTCTCCCAGTTCTCCCTTACCTCTCATTGCTACAAGCTGCTGTCAGTCAGTTCAACCATGATGAGTCACTCCCTGCTGAGTCTTGTTTCTAGCACAGGAGCTTGTTTACAGAAGTTTTAAGCCTTAGAGCTCTGAAGCCTTGTACACTGCTATTTACAAACCTTTAGCACTCCTGTCACTCCAATAGAATCAGGTAGGAACAGCAGAGTTGATATGCCAATCAGTGCTACAGAACCACCTACAGCCTGACCAGGAAGTATGAGTCTGAAGCTGCCTGTGGCTCTTTGAAACAGCATGATGAGACAACATCATTAAGTGGATGCTCTTAGAGAGAATCAAATGAACATAAAATGTACCACAACAATTATGTACCAGCACTACCTGGACACATGAATATTTTGTGGTGTTTAATTAAAAAAACAAAAACATTATTTCGTAGGATCTAATACAGTTCATATCAAATTTAATCATGCATCATATAAGAATAACAAACTTTGATACCGGTAAGTAATTAATGGAGGTTTCCATCCCGTAGCTTCATGTATCAAATTCGGAACATCATAAGGAAATTACACACAAAGCGTACTAGAAAATTGTATATTTTTTAAATATAACAAATAAGCTGTGAAACCAGGAAACTCCTTTTCAACAAACCATGCAACTTTCAGTATGTTGTGTATAACATGGAAGTTCAAGGAAACTATGTTTATTACATATTTATTTTGAAGATGCAGGTCAGGATATAAAGACAGCAATGTTTATAATATGAATATACTTAGTACTACCAATAGTGTTTGTGTTACAGGTGAAAGCTGTGCCTGGTAGACTCATTTACAGCCAAATCAAATCTCTGAGTTAAGAAAAAAACGTTACATAGTACCAACTGGAAGCAAATGGCATTGTAATATAATCAGCAGCTCTTTTTATTGCATTACAGTCTCCCTGGCAGTGGTGCCTCACAGAGAAGAGCATCATCAAGCTTTTCAGGAAGCTTGTTAGTAATAATTGCTCCTCTAGAGAGATGCTTCTTGTGTTAGATCTGGGCAGTAACCATACAAATATAGCCACAATGTAGATCCCCACATCATGCCTGTGATATTAATAAAGCTTTAAGAATAGAAGAATACGTGGAAGAACTCGCTGCAAATGAACTTAATATGACCAAAATGTTTAGTAAATTATTGTATTATTTGAAGAAAATAATTAATATACAGTTGGCTCTGCAGGGCCGCCGTTAGGGCAGTACAACCAGGACTGCTGTACGGGGCCCGGCCGGACTGTAAAGCAAGGGGGGGGGGCCCGCCGCTGGTGGCAAGTACCGCCCCCGTGCTTAACAATAATAATATGTGTAAGCGCAGCGCCTGTGCCTGCACCACTGTGTATGACTGGGGCGGGCCCAGGCGCTGCTGAGGGGGGTGCCCGCTGCGAGTCGTGCTGCGCTATAGAATAATGCCCTTCAGTGTGCATCTTTACTTACTGCATCTTCAGCGCGCTGCGTGCGCCGGCTTGTGCCTGAGCAGCCGGGCGGCCCCTCCTCCTTCCTCCGGCCGCGACTTCGACAAATGAAGTCAGTGACAGTGCCTCACTGATTCACGCATCCCGCCCACGGGGGCTGGACTCACTGTCACTGAATTCATTTGTCGACGTCGCGGCCGGAGGAAGGAGGAAGGGCCGCCCGGCTGCTCAGGCACAAGAAGATGTAGTAAGTAAAGATACACACTGAAGGGCATTATTCTATAGCGCACCGCGACTCGCAGCAGGCCCCCCCCTCAGCAGCGCCTGGGCCCTAAATGTTGTGGGGCCCCACATAAGGCCCCTAAATGTCGTGGGGCCCATCTAAGACCCCTAAATGTCGTGGGGCCCAACTCAGACCCCTAAATGTCGTGGGGCCCAACTCAGACCCCTAAATGACGTGGGGCCCAACTCAGACCCCTAAATGTCGTGGGGCCCAACTCAGGCCCCTAAATGTCGTGGGGCCCAACTCAGGCCCCTAAATGTCGTGGGGCCCAACTCAGGCCCCTGAATGTCATGCGGCCCAAATCAGACCCCTGAATGTTGTGGGTCCCAACTCAGGCCCCTGAGTGACATGGGGCCCAACTAAGGCCCATGAGTGACATGGGGCCCCGCACAAGGCCCCTGAGTGACATGGGGCCCAACTAAGGCCCATGAGTGACATGGGGCCCCGCACAAGGCCCCTGAGTGACATGGGGCCCCGCACAAGGCCCCTGAGTGACATGGGGTTCCGCACAAGGCCCCTGAGTGACATTGGGCCCCGCACAAGGCCCCTGAGTGACATGGGGCCACGCACAAGACCCCTGAGTTTTGGTAGGACCCCGCTGAAAGCCTCTGAGTATTGTGGGACCCTGCTCAGGGCCCCTGAGTATTGTGGGGCTCTGCTCAAGGCCCCTGAGTATCGTGGGGCCCCGCTCAAAGCCCTTCACCAGACCTGTGGGGCCCCACAAGGCTGGTGGAACTTGAGTGGAGCTGCAAGCGGTGGCTGAGTGGGACCACTCAAGTTTCCTCCATGTGGGGCCCCACTCAAGTTCTCCCTCTACCTACGAGGGCCTTCTACCAAGCTACCTACCTACAGGGACCCAATATCAACTTACGTACAGGGGTCCCTATAAAACTAACTACCAGGGCACCAAAGGGGTAATTATTACTATTCGGGGAACTATGGATGGAGAGTTTTTTCATAGGGGGGTACTATGAGTCTCAGGTGTTTGTGTTGTGAATTCTGCAGGGATGAGTGGTGTCCAGGACCGGATGGAGAAGAAAAGGGAAAGTGAACAACCTATCAGACGACGTCACCTGTGAGTCACTAAATGTAACTGTACTGTGTGCACTTGTATCTACCACTATGGGCCACATGTATGAAAACTGTCTAGGTGTTTTCTTTGTTGTCCATAGCAACCAATCAGAGCGCCCCTTTATAGTGCTCTGAAAGAATGAAACGAGCGCTCTGATTGGTTGCTATGGGAGCAAAGAAAGTCTTAGACCTAGACAGTTTTCATACATGTCCCCCTATATGGTCACTGTATGGTGGTAATATTGGTGTTATTGTAATGAATGATATTCAGTAACAATATCGTGGCATTATTCTGCATCTTTGGAGTTATGTGGTGATGATGTGGCGTATTACTTGGTCTTTGTATATTGTGGTTACTGGTAATATAGGCTTTAGTATGCTAGTTTTGTCAGTAACATTATAGTGATATTAGTCACCATACGTAGTGACATGTGGCGGTATTATTTGGTCTTTGTATATTGTTGGGTTATATTGCTCTAGGTATACTGGTTTGGTCAGTAACATATTGCTGACACACGTTGATCATGTTATTTGCTGGCCCTTGTATACATACTTATTACTGCAATATACTGTAGATAAACTGTACGTTGTAAAATGCAACAAGAACTAAATCCAAATACAATGGCGCAACTGCATTTTTTTTTTCTGTGGTTGGTTGGCCGTGGTTGCTGGGCGTGGTTGTTGGAGGCGGAGCGATTGGGTTGAGAGGGCGGGGCTGACAGGGGGCCCATGTGCTTTAGCTGTAGGGGGCCCTGAAATTTCTGATGGCAGCCCTGTGGCTCTGTATCCTGTTTAAATGGAAGTTATAATACCAGTGTGATGCATTAGTGAGGTCATGAATGGAATTTGGATAACAAGACCTAGTTCTCAGTTGTGTTTCAAACAATTCTAAAATTGTGGCCTTCTTTGGTATGTACATGCTACATAGAAAAAAAAATTAGGCATCCTGTAAATATATATTTTTATCATACATCTAAAAAGTCCATTTGATAAAGGTGTTGTCTTACCATACTGTTTCACAGACAGTGTCAGACTGGGGTGTCTAGGGCCCACAATTGGAGATGACTCTAGGGGCCCACTAGTTGAGCTTTTTCTGGGCCCATCGATGGAGTTTATTTTGGAGGCCCACCCTACAGGTACTGTAAATGACCATACATACCTCCTATACTCTGCCTCTCCTCTTGCTTTTTACCTCTTTTTCTATGCGTTTTTGCCTCTTCTGAGGATGTATTTGCAGTTAAGAAACAACTCCAGGTATACCATGCTCAGGGGCCCACCGGGGGTTTCCCCTATTCCTCTGTGGGCCAGTCCAAGCCTGTTCACAGAGACACATCCAGCTTTAGACTCACACTTCTTTGTTAGGCTGTGGGCAGATCTACAGTAATGACTGGCATATCAGCTCTGCTATTTCTAGCTATTCCTGTTATAGCTATATGGGTGCAAAAGCTTTATAATCTATAGTGCACAAGGCTGCAGAGCTTTAAGGGTTTAAACTTGTCTTCAACTTAGGTAAACAAACTCCTGTGCTAGAGATGACTCAGCTGGGTGTGACTCACCATGGTTGGACTGCAGTATGTGGAGCAATCAAATACGAGAGAGAGAGAGAATGGAGAGGTGGTCAGTAGCCTAGAGAAACCTATGTACACTAACAGTAGATAAATTCTTCTCCTGAACAAAGCAAAATCAAAACAGCAATGTATTTGGTAGTAGTCTTTATTTACTTTTCACTACATGTTAATCATTGTGGTGAGAAAACCCACAAGTGACAGAAATAAACGCTTGACACAACTCTAAAGTCTATTCCACTTATACAAGTACACTTTTGTGTGTCCAATGGACTTCACAAATATGGTGTTCATGCCAAACACCTTATTTTTTGTTATAAATTTTATAAACCTATAATTAAGCTTTACATCATGGTTAGTGATGTGGTTAGTAATAGCGTAAGAAACGAGTTCAATCACAGAGCCCAAGCTATAAGCAGCAGGTAATAGCCGTTTATGACAGCCGGGACCTGCCACTAGTGGCAGGAATCGGAGGTAACCATGATCCTGGTCTTTTAACACCTTAGGTGCCATGTCAAATGCGTCTGCAGGTTCTAATGTAATAAGGAACGGTCCTGCACGTGACAAGGTAGTGAGGTGCCGATCAATTGTCATGGCAGCTAGGGCCTTAATGAAGGCCTCTATGGCTGCCATCTTACTACTCCTGTTACACTTTGCCATAGGCAGAGTGTAATAGGAGAGACATTATTGTATTCTCTTCTGCAATATCTTAATATTGCACAATAGGGTACAAGTGATCGCACCTCCTAGTACCCATATTCAAGGTGTACCCCAGCCATCCCAAACTGCGCCACACACGCATGTCTTAGTTGGAAGTACCGAAAAAGGGATCCCCTTGGAAGGTCAAACTGCAACTGAATCTCTGCAAATGTCAGAAAATTACCATCTCTGTACAGCTGCGTAAAATATTTCAATCCACGGGCAGCCCAAAATCCATAATCCGGGAGGTCTATTAGCTCTGGCAATTTTTTGTTACACCACAACGGAACAACAGGGGACCAAACAGTATCCTCCCCGCTATGGCCGTAAGGATGAATGAAGGTCTTCCACACCAATATTGCTGCACTCATCAGTGACGCTAGTGGTTAAGTATATCACAAAAACCAACAAATACATTATTTCCAGATTAACCAAATATCGACAATAAATCCATGTATAATCACACAGGAGAGATGTGTGTTTGGAATCCTATCTGACATTTTACACTTCTGTAACTGGTTGTTATGGCCTTTATTTTATGTTTATATTGAATACTTAGGCCTCGTTCACACGGCTTATTTTGCCGCGGATTGGCGCCGTACTGCGCGCCGGATTTGCGCTGCAGTACGTCGCCAATCCGTCGGAGTAATTACAGTAATCCACTGCTCTCATAGAGAACAGTGGATTCCGTCGCTCCTCCCCGCTCGGCGAATCCGCCGCGGGAGGAGAAAGTGACATGCACATTATTTACGGCGCGGACGCGCCGTAAACAATGCATTGTCTGTGGGGCCGGGGAGCAGCGACCCCGCCGCGCTCCGGCCCTGCCCCCGTCCCGCCCCTTATTCACGGCGGATTTGTGAGCGCAATCCGGCTCACAAATCCGTCGGGAATAAGCCGTGTGAACACGGCCTTACTCATGATATCATACCTAATTAATCTATGTGACTTTTCCTGTATTGGATCATCTTATTTGCACATTATTTGTTTTTATTGCAGATAATGAATTATTTATATATTGTATTTGATTTACTAAGGTGCACTCTTTTTGATTCACTGGCACTTTGCCTTCTTATATTCACTATTCAATTTGTAGATATATTAGTCTGATATCATGTTGTGAATTATTTCTATATTATACACTTTTTATAGATTGGTCATGAGTTAACCTTCCCCTATGTATACTTATACCTCTCCTATTGTTATGATCCTATTTTTAGTATATGTTTTTAAGATAAATTAATAAATAAAAATTACCTAATAATTTATATTTTGATATCCTATGTGATTACTGGTGGTTAAGATGTATCCATTTAAGATCAATTAGGATTACCAAAATTATTTATATTTGCCAAATGCCAGAATAATGAGAGAGAGATTTGTTTTGAGAAATAAAGGGCTGAGGCCAACCTGAAGACACTATGTATAGTGTCAAAGCTGATTTTGTCAGCAATTCGCATCCATTTTTTAGGCCAAAACCAGGAGTGAATCCAAAATATAGATGGATATATTGTTTATGTGCTTAGGTTCCACTCCCAATTTTGGCTTTATCAAATGGAAAAAAGAACTCACCAAAGCTGCACTCTAACAGTGGCCAAAGAGATGCGCAGCCCTTACTCTCATTCATGATCCTCAAAACATAATCTGGCAAGTCCTAACACCACAGTCTCATTGTGGTTGCTGAGGAAATAGGCAGGTCTGAAGTTGCCTGATTCTAACACTTTGAGAGTGTGAAAGTTTATTGCAGAACTTATTATAACACATGTTTGAATGTTAATTAACAGTTTCATAAAAACACAATTATTAGATAATAACGAAGAAATTTACTTCCAGGATTTTTACATATATATTTTTAATTATTAGCAAAAGGTATCAACAGCTATCTTACAAAAAATATGTAACATGTAATTCAAGCTTTATTGTTGGCATTAAACCTCTGTAATATGGTACTGTTGTTTTCTTGCAGCTAACAAAATTGGATCATGTGAATACACCTTAAAGGGGTTGTCTCGCTACAAAGAATAGCTTTCAAATTGTAGGGAACACAAAATAAAGACATTTTCCAAATATATTGCATTGTTCCTCTGTTTTCCCTAAAGAGATACAAGTGAATTTATTACCTCCCTGGCTATTTCAGTTCCCTCAGTAACAGACCTGTAAACAAATCTCCCTGGGCTGTTTGTTCAATGAGATAACAGAGAGTGAGTCATCACACAGGTCAGCAGTGTCAGTCAGTGTCCTGTGCTGCCAGACAGTAAAAAGCTTGATTTATCTCAAGTAAACAGCTCTGTAATTAGGGCTTCTGTTTTGGGGATCAGATAAGGTCCTGCTAGTAGTTTGAGAAGCTAATCTAATCTAATTAGTATCTGAAAGCACAGCACTGACCACGGAGCTTATGCAAATTAGTCTGAACCAGGAAGTGACAGAGAATTTCTTTCATGCATTCTTCTAAACACTGTGGGGAGACAACTCCTTTAACCTTTTCCTATCCTTTGTCAAGTAGGATGTGACATATAAAAAATGCCGTTCCAATCCTATGTCAAGTGCCACGTGAAATTTTACCACAGTCGCAGTATGGGCTCCTATGTCAATAGATTTGTGATGAAATGGGTAGCCAGTGTGTCTTGCCGCCTGCTTACTTGCTATATTTAGTAGGCAGACACGGTTTGGTAGATATATATATTCTTTGGAGTTCTGTTGTTTAGCAGATGTTTAGCATAACAGTTCAGGTAGATGGGGCCGACCACCTCTGTCCATCGTACAACTTCGCCCGAAAAAGTCCGAAAAGGTGGGAAAAAAATGTTTTACTGGCTACTTGAAGTTTGTATAGTAAACAGTTATGTACAGTCTAACTTGTACAAACAACAGAACAATGAACCAACTATGGAACATCTGCATAACCGCAAGAAACTCATCATGCAACTGGTGGGAAGTTACACAGGAAAACGTTGCGGTCGACCCTCCACCCAAGATATTACGGAACGACTAAACAAGAAGCCACACTGAATTGATCAGATGTAAGGAAACAAGATAAAAGATTGTGCAGTATGCAGTGACAGAAAAACTCTAGGTTGGAGAAGAACAACTGTGTTCTACTGTAAGACATGTTTCGCACTGTATCATACAATATCAGATTATCAGCAGGCCAACCAGGAAAGTAAATAGTATGACTTTTCCAAATGTTTTTGACACTGACAGGCGGAGTTATTGAGGGCTGGTATGTTTCCCCTAGAGTACTCTCCTATGAGTATGTGGGCAGATGCGTGTCACCAAAAGACCTTTGCTTGGTGAAGGAAAGCCGACATTTTGGTGTGTCAGTAACACTATATTACTGACACATCTTAGTTTTCGTATAGTGGCTCCAACCTGCTTAGTCCGGGTTGGCCTTTCAGGAGTGGCCAAGTGTTGGGCGGGAGGCCACTCCAATCAGGTGAGGCTGGTATCAGTTGTAAACTGTGTCTTAGAGAAAAGACCTACTGTGCGAAAACCCTAGTGTGAGTATTGAGTTGTACTAAGACTAGCCAGGGACCAACGTGTCTAGTCAGTGCTCAGCCGAGCAGGTCTTTATTTTCTATTAGCCTGCAGTTAAGCCTTGCTTTTGTTTTCTGTTTGGCAACTGCTGAAATAAACCCAGACAGTGCCTGTAGTTCTACTTGAAAATAACCATTTTTCGACAAATTTAATAGGATTTCTGTGGGCAGACATGAACATTTTATTGGCTAGGAAAAGGTTAAGGCCTCTGTCGCACAGTGTTTTTTTTCATATAGAAATAAATCCTGCAGTTTTATACAAATAAAAAAAAATTGGAAAGCAGCCCCTTGATTCACTTTATATATGCATTTTTCCAGATTTTTTGGGAGTAATATTGAGATGCCTTTGGAAACAAATGTTAGAAAAGAGCCATATCTAGAGCATATTTAAGCATAGACCTTCAAACAACCTGTGACTGTAGCATTTTGGCCAAGAAAAAAAAAGCAAAAAACAAAAGAAAAATCCCACCGGAAATGCTGCCAAGCACAGTGTATAAATTTCTATGTGTTTTTTTTTTTAGCTTTGCTATATGCAAATGCTCGTGAGTGCAAAAAGTAATCTTAAATCTTCACACACCTACATGGTGCCTTTCCCCAAGAAGAGATATTCCCCTTTCCGAGCCACACACTGCCTATCGCCCAGCCATCTAGTAAGTTCTGCTCTGCACTGATGAGGGGCAAAACCCCAAAACAACTGTCTGCAGATGAGCAATACCAGCCTGGCATAAATTGTTTTAGCTTTCTAAGACTCGGTGAGTCACAAGAAAGTTGAGGATAGATACATCACATAGAGGGCGCTAGAGCTTTCAGCACTCTTCCCATAATGCCTTGTTATAAAGAAATATAGTAATAAAGTAAGGGCATGTTCACACAGCGTTTTTTAGATGCATTTTTGGATCCATGTTTCGGACCCAAAATGGACCTAAATATGTATACAGTATAACAAAGTACAGTGTGATTTACTTTAGTTTAAATGTAAAACACACATCTGTATTCAGACGAGTGATCAACGATGCGTGTTTTACATGCGTCTTTTTGATGCATCTTTTGGATCCGTTCAAAGAATTGACATGTCAATTCTTGATCCGTTTTATGCAGCAGACACCCTATTTAACGCTAAAAGGTACTTTTTTTTGTAGCATCAATTTTTTTAAAAAAAGTGTTTTTCTGCATTTGTTTTCTTTAATTATTTTTTTTACACCATTCGCATTTTATAGTAAACCTGTTAGATTAGGTTAATAGGCCGTGTTCACACGGCTTATTCAAGCCGTAATTGCGGGACGGATCCCGTCCGCAATACGGCTTGAATAAGGGGCGGGACCGGGGGTGCTGCCCGCCGGCCCCATAGACAATGCATTATTTACGGCACGTAAGCGCCGTAAATAATGTGCATGTCACTTTCTCCCCCCGCGGCGGATTCGCCGAGCGGGGAGGAGCGACGGAATCCACAGTTCTCTATGAGAACTGTGGATTACCGTAATGACTGGGACGGATTGGAGCCGTACAGAAGCGCAAATACGGCGCGCAGTACAGCTCCAATCCGTCCCAGAATAAGCCGTGTGAACGAGGCCTTATGGTTTTATGGATATCTAATAGGTGTAGATTTTTTTTTATGTATGTAATAAATGCACAATAATCTTTTATGAAATATTTTTTTATTTTAGGATTTATTTTTTCATGTTTTTTAATTTTTAATCCTATAAAGGGATAACTATTTTTTTTTTTAAACTTAGTATGACACATTCTGCTGCCAGAGCAACACACATTGTGCCCTGATGGGCTTCCTATACAGACAGACCTGGGGCTACTCTAGATTCCTAGGGCTGACAATACAAATATTCCCCACTTTTGCCGCTTGTCTAGCACGCAAACCACACATGCTAGACAAGTTAAGAATGGGCTGAAGTGACACTTGGTTTCTTCTCACCTCATTTAAACATGCCTGGAGTCGTGGCATTCATCATCCGGTTCCGCAAGGCATTGTTTACTATGAAGCGGTCATCAGTGTGTGATGTAGCCGAAGGACATCCACTACTTTGCCTTTCTGTGACTCTTTCCGTCTCTATAGGAACCTGCTGATGACCTTCTGTGACACTCTCATTATTTCAAAATGTGAATACATGATTAGGAGGACTGTTTAAATCCCAATTCAAATTGATCCCCTAAATTTATTGGGCGATTCAGGGAATCAAACACCTGTTGTGAATTTTGCCATTAAGCTCCTAGTTAGAGATCAGCAAGTTGTGCAAAAAGTACTCAAACATTGAACAACTAGACATGTGCATTCTAAAGTTGAGATGGTCTCAATTAATTTTAAAAAAATTACAAGAAATTTTATGTTCATTCTGAAAGCATATGACAACCAGTTACCAAAGTGTAAAATGTCAGATAGGATGCCCAACGCTTGTTTTGTGTGGCTTCCTCAGGGGAATCTCAATCATCCTGTGACCACATGCAGCCTCTCATGAAAGGACTTACAAATGGCATTTTTCAGCAGGATAAGGTTTGCCTACACACACCAATTGTGTCCCAGGAATGTATTCACCACATTGCAACATTTCCTTTGCTTGTCTGGTGGCCAGATTTATCACCAATAAAGCATTTATAGCAAGCAGCTTTATTGCCAGCTTTAGCAACCTTTGAGTGTGCTGGATCTACAGGTCCAGTTGAAGAAGCTGTGGGCAAATGTGCCGCAGGATGTCACAAGGAACATGTACGCCTTCCTGCCAAACCCTCTCTTATCTAGGCAAGAAGCAGACAACAAGGTACTCCAGCATCTTTTCCATTGCACAGTTTTCCCCCAATAAACTTACCCTTTCACTCCAACTCCAATTATTCACATATATTACCATTACATTCACACATATAAATTCATTCGCTTCCAACAACTCCTTCTTGGTGCATTATTCTTTTGTCAGAGTGTATATTTTTATATTAATACCAGAGGACCTGTGGCCACCTCGGCTTGTCTGTTTTTAGGAAATACTAGTATTCCCCATTCAATAAGGCTGGAGCATTTTTTCCATAGATTTCTATTTCGTGTGGCTCCTCTGTTTATGCTCCTAGAGTTTCATTACCAACCTGTCAGATGTATGTTACTAATTGGTATCACCCAGCTGACAGATTCAGTAATACATTTGTACAAGGAAATACAGATAAACAGCACAACACCGACTTAGAAAAGAAGATACTCCAGAAATAATATTTCACTGGGAACATCAGTATTCAATAAAACAGACTGGACACTGGTTTTCTTTACATCTGGGTCTTCCATTAGAATTTAGTTCTGTTGTTGGTGATTTCAGTGTATATTGCCTGGTAATAGCATTCCAGTAATAAGGAAGTATGAGGAAAATTACCCAACAACAAGCTATGAGTAATGTTGTGTTTCTTTTTTAAACTACAGGGATGATTCTTTAAACAGTACTAAAGCTACTAACATTTAGGGCCACATGTATGAAAACAGTCTAGTTCTAAAATTCACTTTTTTCCCATAGCAACCAATCAGAGCGCCCCTTTCATTTTTCCAGAGCACTATTTGAAATGAAACGGGCGTTCTGATTGGTTGCTATGGGCAACAAACTGTTTTTAGAGATTTAGACCTAAATCGTTTTCATACATGAGGCCCTCAATATCATCTATATGGCTTCTCTGATTTTTAGTGGCACTGCCTGTTTAAAAGAAGAACTTCAGGGGAAACAAATTACATCATAAAGGAGTTCCCCTTAACCTCTAAAACCCCAGGCTTGAAAAGTACATAATGACAAGCTAAATGTTGTAGTTTTTGCCTCCTTGCATCTCAACAGTTGTAACTTTTTTATCTTTTATGTAACGCAGTTGTATGAGGACTTGTTTGATGTGGGTTAAGTTGTATTTTTGGGGGACATAGTTTAAGTTTACAAATAAATCACTGCAAATTTTATTTTAATTTTTCTTTTCCACACCATTCACATTTCACACTAAATAACCAGTTAGATAAATTTTACAGGTTATTATAGTCTTGTAAATACCCAATATGTGTAGTTTTTTTGTGTGTAATGTATGCAAAATAACTTTTATATTAAATATTATATATTTTATTCTACACTTTGTTTTTTTACACTTAGTAATGCATTAGCATATTCATGTATTGTTATACGGCTTGTTATATAGACAGTACTTGGGCTACTCTCCATCGGGTCACCAGGAGTCCCGATCACCCAACTGAGCAGGGGAATGACCTGCTTCAAAACTCCTCTCTCTGCAGCAAAGTTTTTTGGCCTCACTGCAGAATAACGACCTGCAATGCCTGCCGCCACAAGATGTTTTTTTTTTTTAAGAGGTTAAGTAAACCACAACAAGCAGTAATTGAATACACCCCCTGTATTTTCATGTGGATTTTGCCAGAAGTTTGCAGTTCTTAATACATGAATAAATATTGAAGGGGTATTCTTATCTAAGCAAATTGCTTTAAATAGCTAGGCAAAGCTAAAATAAACACTTGCCACATTAATTTTTGTTCCAATATTGAATCATATCAAAGATGCAGCAAATTATCCTGCTCATTAACAGTGGGTTTTCTGGGTTACTAACCACCTCTGTGCTCTAGCTACCAAGGCCCCTGCTGCTTTTAAGACACAGCAAAGAGTGCGCATAGAGATACTCTAGGAAACCCTATGTAAACTAGCAGGATAGATTATCTGCTTGATCTTTAGGGCATGTCCCCACGGCACGGTTTTCGGCCGGTTTGCGGTTTTTCAGACTGCCTGAAAAACCGGCCGAAAAATTTGCACAATTGTGCTCTATGGAAAACCAGTGCAGCAGTCCCCACTGCACGGGATTTCCGCCCGGCGGTCTTGCCGCCGGCGGTAAAACATTGAGCAAGCACCATCTTCCGTCCGGTTTTCGCATGGAATGTGTGCTTCTCAATGGGAGGGGGAGGGCTCTTCTCCGCTCATTGTGGTGAAAAGCCCCCCCCCTCCCCCGGTGGCCGTGGGGACGGGCGCAGAACAGGACAAATACCGGCCGGCAAACCGGCTGGTATTTGTCCTATGCCGTGGGGATGCGCCCTTAAAATTATTACATTTTTTTTCTGCATGTTTTCAGACAATAAGATTAAATCAATCATTAGCAACTTGTTAAAGTTCTGAAATAAAATAATACTCAAAAACACACTACAAATGGCTGTACAGATTTTATAACAAGTGCCACAGATATTCCTTCATACATAGAGGATAACAGATTGTTTGCCACATTAGGTGCACTCACATATGCCCATGTATTGAAAGCAGTTATCAAAAAGTTTAATTGTGAAACTGATAGAATTCTAATATAAGTAACAAGGGGTCATTACAAATAACTTAATGGAAACCCCAACTATCAGGAAACGGGCAGAACGTAGACCTATTTTGCAACACAAGGAGGGCAGCAGCCATCTCAAATAGAAAGGGATGTCAAGAAAAGCTTGCCACTTCTCCCAGCTTCTCTTCCAATATCACTGTTGCAGTGCAAAATAATGACACTGAAATCCACCTCTTATTTATGGCATATAGATATACCTTAAAGGAGTTTTCTCACAACAAAAATTAGCTATCAATATAAAGGGACTGTTAATTAAAGGCTTTTTCTAAACACATTGCTTTGTTGATTTTAGTCATGAGATAAGAGCCATTTTATGTGCTCCGAGTGCACATATGTGCCTGTGGTTACCTGCATACCAGACAATAACTGTTAGGCCGTGTTCAGACGGCTTATTCAAGCCGTAATTGCGAGCCGGATTTCGCTCGCAATTCCAGCTTGAATAATGGGCGGGTGCGGGGGCGCGGCCCCATAGATTTGCATTATCCACGGCGCGTATTGCGCCTGGATAATGTGCAAGTGACCTTCTCCCCGCCTGGCGGATTCGCCGAGCGGGAAGGAGCGACGGAATCCACTGTTCTCTATGAGAGCAGTGGATTACCGTAATTTCCGGCGACGGATTGGCGTCGTACTGCAGCGCAAATCTGGCACCCACGGTTTTTGGGCTAAGCCCCGGTTCACACGGCTTATTCAAGCCGCAATTCCGTCATGAATAAGGGGCGGGTGCGGGGGCGCGGCCCGCCGGCCCCATAGACTTGCATTATCCACGGCGCGTATTGTGCCTGGATAATGTGCAGGTCACTTTCTCCCCCCGCGGCGGATTCGTTGAGCGGGGAGGAGCGACGGAATCCACTGTTCTCTATAAGAATGGTGGATTACCGTAATTACTGCAACGGATTGGCGCCGTACTGCAGCGCAAATCCGGCGCGCAGTACGGCGCCAATCCGCGGCGAAATAAGCCGTGTGAACGGCCCCTAAGGGTGGTAATATTTCTGAAACTGCACAGCTTGTGAACTGTGCGTGTGCTTCTGTGGTGAAAGTGTATCAAGAGTGGACAAATGACACTATTATGAATAAGCAACGTGGAAACTCAAGAGCAACACCTGCCATTGATGTAGGAGGTGAACCTCCGCGATGAAGGTGCTCGAGGACAAACCAACAGGCTATAATGGAGCAGCTCACCACCAGACGTGTATCTAACAGTTCAACAAACCCTATACATGGGTCTCAAGTGCAGACAGATGACCACTGCAGCTCTGCTTATAGAATTGCATTGGCAGAAAAGGCTTCCATTTTCACAGCACTATCGGGATTGGACCTCTGCTGATTGAAAAATTGTTGCCTTCTGTGACGACTCATTTCTGCTTCAATGAATGGATGGACGTTGGATAGACAAGAAACAGAGAACAAAAAAACCCTAAAACCATTTGTGGAAGAACCAAAGCTGGTGGTGGCAGCGTTAAGGCCTGGAGAATGCTTTCATGGCATTCGCTGGCCCCACTCATCCACATGAAATGCACTCAAACAATTTTGGTACAAATCCACCCTTGCAGATCATGTACACCGATGTATGGCAATAGTTTTGCCTGGGGTGGATGGGGTCTTTCAGCAAGAGAATGCAATAAACCACACAGCTAGAAATATCCGACATTGGTTGAAAACGCATGACGCAGAGTTCCAAGTACTACCATGACCTCTGTAATCCACTTACGTGAAACTATTAAGCAGCTGTGGGACCACCTCACTCGTTCTATCTGCTCTATGGATCCTCTGCCACGCACCCTCCAGCAGCTGTGGGAGGCACTGCAGTCAGCATGGCTCCGTAGACCTGTGACAACTGACCAGGACATTGAGTCACTCCCAGTCTAGCTAGCTATTGTCTGCTGTATGCAGCGATAACTATGGTGTTCATAATAATGAGAATCGATTGTGTACCATTAGTAATATCCTAAGCATGAAGCCATTGGTTTTGTGGATAAGAAAGAGGGAGGCACTCTCTGCAGATGAGTTGCCAATTCTCTAATCTCATGAAGTAACCTATTATTGATTTTGGTCTTGGGGCTGGGGGAGCAAGCAGGGTGCAATGCCGAGTAAACTACATTGCATCAACCATGCTCTCTTTTCTTGAGCATGGAGTGCAAGCAGAAGTGACGTTAAAATGTCTATTTCTAAGTTAACATGTAACTTCTGCACAGCTTAGTTTATTCACTGCACAGAATCCTCTGTAATCCACTTCTACCATGGTTGCTAGCTCTTACAAAAACCCTTACAAGATATTTTTACACCATGTCCAAAATCTTAGTAACTTCGTTCAGAGAGGAATGTCTCGTTGCATTTCCCAGATAATGTGAATTACATTTAAAATGGTGGTGGTTCAAGCTTTTCCATTAAAGATTTAATCCATGTTGTTCCATTGATCAGTTTGGTAGTAGCAATTATATATTCTGTTCCAGCGTCTTCCAATTGAGAAAGGAAACGCAAGGCAGCAATTTCTGCAAAAGTCACTCCACCAAGGAAAAATATCAGCATCACCTTGTTCTCCCCTTGTTGACCTGGAAGATTAAATACACGTTTTCAAACCATGTGCAAAAATGTCACAATAAATAAACTATACATATGCAAAACACCTGACAAATACACAAATACTCATATTAGAACAGCTTGGAAAGGACTGTTGCAGGACCGAGAGGCGTTTCTAAATGTTCAAAATATTTTTATTTTTTTTAGTTACATAGTTTGAAAGGCTTGATAAAAAAAAAAAAAATTATGTGATCCGTTTTACGATCCGAAAACGGATCTGACAATTGTCCAGTGGAAAAACTCATAGTTCAATGGCAAAACGCTCGCTTTTAGCAAAAAAGATTGCCGATGCTCTTTCGCGATGCGATTTCGCATGCACCCTCTCTAGAAGACATCGACATGTCAATTTTCTATGACGGTTTGCAAGAGAATTCACCTAGGAAATAATGGAGTGCGCTTTTTGGCATTCCGAATTGCCTGATGCAAACGCAAGACATTTGGCGTGCGTTTTAGATCTGTTTTTTGATGCCATAAAACGCATCCTTAAAACGCATGATTTAAATTTAGTTATAAATTGTATGCTAATACTCATTTATAAATTATAAAGATTTAATTGATATATATATATTTATAATATTATTAGGTAAGCCAATTACATTATAAATTCTAACAAAAGTTTAATTTATACTTTGATAATGTGTATTTATAGTTAAAGTACCATTATTATATGATACAAATACATTCTATATAGTTTATATAAACTTATTTTGGACATTTAAAATATATTAAGTTTAGAAATTATCTATATGTAACATTTAATGTTATTAATTAATTTACCATGGGTGTTTGAAAACTATTGGTTGATTTAAAAAAAAAAAAAAAAATTGGGGGAGGGCGGTTCCTAATATCACTAGGTCGTATGTACAGCTGATGACTAGTAAAAAAGTATTTTTCTGGCATTGATAGAAAATTTATTTCAATTTGCAGTTTGATAGTTGATTTAAATAAAGATTGAACAAACGATCTAAAAACTGGATCCGTTAACCATGCGAAAACGCATTTCCAATTAGCATTCTTAAAAAGGCAGTGGCAGTTTTTTGGATCCTTATTTGGGATGGCAGTTTAATCCAGTTTTCTCAGGTTTAAAAACGGATCGTAAAACCATCAAACGGCATCCAAAACGTCGTGTGAACCAGACACCTTGAGCTGCAAAAAAAATAAAAAAAAAAAACAGACGTCCAACAAGTTCAGCGTATTGTGCTATAGAGTTGATCCACAGGAAGGCAAAAACCTCCATGAGGTAGAAGCCAACTGTCTTCATTTTAGGGAAAAAAAAATTCCTCCTGACTCCAGTCCGGCAATCAGAATAAATCCCTGGACAACCCTCCTCTAGAAGCCTAGCCACTAGGATTGTTATTCCTAGTAACAGGGTTGTTATAATGGGTTGTTATAATATTGCACTCTAGAAATGCATCTAGTCCCTTTTTGAACTCTTTCAGTAAGTTCCCTGTGACAAGTACCTTTGGCAGAGTTCCACATTCTCACTGCTTTTACAGCAAAGAATCTCTATATGTTTTTATATAAAACATTCTTTCCTCGAAATGTAGAGGATGCCCCCTTGTTCTAGATACAGTCCTTGGTATAAACAATTCATGAGAGAGATCTTTACATTGACCCTTTATATATTTATACATATTTATTAGGTCAGCCCGAAGTCATCTTTTCTCTAAACCATCTCTGTTTTACTAAGCCTTCTGAATGTTGCAGTCCTTGTAGTTCTACACGTTCCCATCCAGTGCTGCAAAACAAATACATTTCCCTCCAAAGTGTTAAGAACATTGTTTTGGGCACCAAAATATGGCATGTAAACATACCCTTACACCCTATAATGGTAGCAGATTTAATGCTGCATATTTCTGGCCCCATGCAATTGAAGTCAAACAATATATTGATTTATTAAATGCATATTTTCTTAGCTCCGATATTACAACTAGTCTAGCCTTTATCACTGAAATTACTAAGCTGAACTGTAGCGATTTACAGTTGTGCATATATACTGAAAATGTTGTCCATTTTGCATGCTATGCATTTATACAAGTTTACTGGTATGACCAAGACAAGCTTTACCAAACTTATTTTCCCAGTTGGTGAATGAAGATTTAATAGGCCACTTACGTTTCTTCATAAGGCCAGCAGGCAGAGACTGCCGCTCTTCAAACTGGGGACCTGGAAGTAGTTTAAGAACCTCCTCAATGCTTCTCCAACCTGGTCGAACCAGAACCTGTGCCAGGCGAACACTGAGTGGCGCATAGCCACTGTACACATAGGAGATGTCATTAGGATTCTAGGTGCAGAAGTGAGATTTAAAAAAAAGATTAGCCCCAATGATCGAGTTTTTTTCACAAATAATCCTAAATAATCTGGCTCAAAATACTATAATTATCAGTGGAGAGAACAGCAAGGAACTTTATTGCAATACTTTAAAAAGCTGGGGGAAGCAGGGGAGGGAGAAAAAAAAAAAAAAAAAAGAAAAAAAAGTGACCCATGTAAACACTGCAAAAGAAGAGCGAACAGAGTATGGCTTTTTGGTATGGTCTTATTTTACAATACAATTTTGGTTTTAATAAGTAAGTGATTTTTATTAAAAAGTGTTAAAGGGCTTACATAAAAAAGGGGTTAAAAAAATATCCACACACCACCAGAACACAAAATCAGAAGTATCCCACCTCTCTATCCCCTGGACATATCCCACAATAGAGTGGTCAGTGGACATGTTAATCTAATCAAAAGGAAAAATTTCTCAAAAAAGGTAATTAAAGTGGTAACTGTTATTTTATGTAGGTGTAGACTTAAAGAGGTAAATATAGAAAAAGTGAAACTAAAACCACTTTATACAATTGATAGAGGACAAGAGAATGGAAAGATGCACATCATGCGAATCAGCAATGGTTTCTTAAGTACATACATTTTTGCAAAATTACAAGGGCTTTGGAAGTTTTGTTGGGAATGAGGATGGTGCTTTTCACCTTTATTGTCCTAATTATTAAGAATATACCGTGACAGATTTTATCGCATGAACCTTGATGGTGAGAAAATGTAGTTTGCTTTAATTACTTGTCAGTGAATCAAAGATACAAGTTTCAGTTACTGTTTTTGCTTTTATAGATCCATTTTCTATGTTACCGAAGTGTTTATTGGGGGGAAAAAAAAATAAAGGGCGACATGTATGAATCCTGACCTGAGAGGCCACTTCTAAAAAGCTTTAAGGCAGTGTAGAATACGACAGAATGTTTGAACCTGTTCTTCCGCAGTTCATATATTTGGCGTATTTTAGTTCCATTACGACAACTCAGGCAGACCACCTTTACCTTGGTCTGGCCGTTTTAACAGTTATGAGCCTAGTTTTGGCATCAAACATTCATAAAGGTGTCTAATCCTACGAATGTTGTGCAACACACCCAATGAACGCCCCCACATCTTTGGCGCATTACAAAGTCGGGGCAGACGCGATTTTGCCGAAGTTTGGAGTGTGACTGTTCAGACATCTATAGAACAGGGCTATGTCAGCTTTTTGGCGCAAAATATGTCAGAATGCTGGTGCAGTCCCGTTTATACACGTCACCTTAAGTTTCTATTGCCTTTGTGGGTGTTGATTTACTTGATCATGTATCACCTGCATTTCACTGTTTCAACATGGTATGTTATTTGAGATGCAATATTTGTACCGAGTGTTAAACTATGCGATTACTAAATTTAATAAAAAACAATTTATGAAAAAAAAAAAAAAAAAAAAAAAACACACACAGCAAATTGACCCATAGAGGGACAACACTGAGATGGATAGCTGGCTACTTCTTAAAAGGATAAGCAAAGTTAAAAATATTTGTAGAGTAACAATGAGAGCAAGTCTACCCAATTACGATACTGCAGCTAATGCAGCCGCCAGTATCTGGATCCACGACAGGTTCTAAATGCATCAAATATTATTGAACTCTCAAATTTTGTACTGATCTTTTTTTCAATTTGGTCACCTGCTCATTGACATCATCCATCCAGAGGCGCAAGGTTTTCCTGATGGTTGGGTAATTGTTCCTACTACCCGACTGTGCTTTCAAAAGCCCAGCTTTTTCTAGATTGTGCAGTGTTAATATATGCTCATAACCATAGGTCTGCAAAGGAAGAAGAAGACAACCATTTACCGTTATAATAGAATTACTTGTTTAAACTAGTGGGTGGTACAAGCTCACCACACTCTCCCACAGCTTTTCTTTGTTGAGAAAACCAAGCGTAACTTGTAAGAAGACTAAAGACACATTGTTGGTATTCAAAAGAGAAGTGTAATTAAGTAACGTAAAAACTATATGTAGAAAAATTTAAAGGTTTGAACTGTGCCTCTGGTACCCAGTGAAGAAGCTATAACTGGTGTCTAGCATCAAGCCAAACAGAAAATGTAGAAGTACCGTATATACTCGAGTAGAAGCAGAGTTTTTCAGCACAAAAAATGTGCTGAAAAATCCCCCCTCGGCTTATACTCGAGTCACTGTCGGCATTCGGGTGCTGCGATGGCCCGTGCGCCAACAGGGACGTTTTAGTTATATGCGGCTCCTCTGGGAGCGCATATAACTGAAGGCCGAGTGAGCCCACAGTGTCCGGGCACTGCGATGGCCCAGGCGCTGTCATCTATCTCTTCTCTTGTATGCGACTCCTCCGGAGCACACACAGGTGAAGAGATAGCACTGCGGAGCAGAGAGCGAGCGCTCCCTGCTCCGCAGTGGACTCCGGGCAGCCGCAAACTCGCGGACGTCCGGAGTTTCTGGCACAGGTAGTGTGTGTCATCACGCTGCGTGCGCGGCCTGACGACATCACCCTGCCTGTGCCGAGAAGATTCTGGAGAGTGCGAGGGAGGCCGGACAGCGGGGAGCGAGGTAAGTGGTTGTTTTTGTTTTAAAACCCTGTCTATGCCTGCCTATAACACCTATACCTGCCTATAGCCTACCTAGAGGACCTATACCCTGCCTATAGCCAACCTAGAGGACCTACGCCTGCCTATAGCCTACCTAGAGGACCTATGCCCTGCCTAGAGGACCTATACCATGCCTATAGCCTACCTAGAGGACCTACGCCTGCCTATAGCCTACCTAGAGGACCTACACCTGCCTATAGCCTACCTAGAGGACCTACACCTGCCTATAGCCTACCTAGAGGACCTACACCTGCCTATAGCCTACCTAGAGGACCTACGCCTGGCTATAGCCTACCTAGAGGACCTACGCCTGCCTATAGCCTACCTAGAGGACCTACACCTGTCTATAGCCTACCTAGAGGACCTATATCTGCCCATAGCCTACCTCGAGGACCTATATCTGCCCATAGCCTACCTCGAGGACCTATATCTGCCCATAGCCTACCTTAAGGAACTATACCTGCCTAGGGGGACCTATAACTGCCTATAGTCTGCCTGGGGGGACCTATACCTGCCTAGGGGACCTATACCATGCATATAGCCTGCCTAGAGTGATCTATACCATGCCTATAGCCTGTCTAGGGGGACCTATACCTGCCTATAATGACCTATACTTGCCTAGGGGACCTATACCATGCATATAGCCTGCCTAGAGTGATCTATATCATGCCTATAGCCTGTCTAGGGGGACCTATACCTGCCTATAACGACCTATACCTGCCTATAACCTGCCTATGGGGGCAATTACCTGCCTATGAGGACCTATATCTGCCTAACTGCCTGACTTGGGGTGTATCTCGACGTTGCGCTGCCCCCTAGGGGTGCACAAGGTCAGCCAGATACTGTTCCACTGTTAACCCCTGTCCACACGGGCCCAGGGAGACAAACAAGCTGCCACCAGTTCTCTCGTTTGGTTATAAGACCGGTCCGTTACCGACTTATAACAGGGCCAGGAACCAACCTTTGGGTAGCTATATTTTAGAGACCGAGTACTAGGCAGGTGAGGCGGATGATCAAGACAGACTAACTCAGATTAAAGTTTATAGATTTAATTAGCCTTGGAGGGCACACTAGACAAATATATACAAAAGGATAATAATATACAGGTAAGAGTCAGAGGTGCACATACAAGTATGGGTTACAGACAAAGGCAGTTAAAATGGGTCAAGTTACCTTCGGCCCACATGGGGGGCGTATGTGGCCTGGCTTCTGCGTGTGTATGCTCCTGGAAATGCTCTTAGGTACCCCACTCCATGGATCAACGGTTGAGCCAACCCGGGCTCCTGCTTATATCTGTGAGGGGACAGCCCACGTGGCAGCCCCCTACACGCCCCCACACACCCCTGGGACGGTCTATGAACTCCTCCCACTCAGGTCATGCAGTTTCTGATAGAAACACAAAAATGGACCATAATGCGGCGGGGCATTGGCACAGAACTGAGCCGGTAGCACCATCAGAACCGGCTGGACCTACACTACGCCCGGGTATCAGACACCCCTATATTATGGACTCACTGGGTCCAGTTCTGGATATCTCGGTCCCCCTGCCTCATGCAAGCATGGGAGTAGTGGCTATGTGTGCGGGGAGTTCCATATTTTAAGATATGAACTCGCCATGGACCAGTTATGAGCGGATCGCCTATAAATCTATATGAAATATCGGAGATGTGTCGGCTAGGTGCCTTTTGTTCAAGTCTTTGAAGCTGGGATTTTGAGCTAATTAAGTTGCATGAGGATCCTTTCATGGGTTGACCCCCTGGTGTGGTGGCTTCCTATAGAAAGGCATTTACAATGGGCTTGATTAATGTGTAAATGGAGTTTTCCTGGGGGCCATCTATGAGATCTGGCTAGATGAATTTCCCTCACAGTATCTATTTTTAAAATTCACCAGTAGTCACTGCATTTTTCACCCTAGGCTTATACTCGAGTCAATAAGCTTTCCCGGTTTTTGTGGCAAAAGTAGGTGCCTCGGCTTATACTCGAGTATATACGGTACATTGCTTTCTTTGAACGGTTCTCTGCTATCAAGCATTACCAGAAGTCCTCTCAGCAGCACTAAACTGGCTGGAAGCAGCTGAAAGATGGGGCTCATCTCAGCAATGTACAATGATACATTTCATAAATTATATGTGATAAAAAGATTTCCCACACACTTTGCTGTACCTGTAAAATCTCCTTCTTGTAGAAGTCCAGCACTTTTTGCTTTAGACCCGTGTTACAAACAGACTGAAGGCAGACCAGTCTTAAGATCTTTATTAAGGGATCCTTTTTCGCAATGCAATCTTCTATGTATGGATTGATCTGATTAAAATGACAACAAACGAATAAAATGCACAGCCAATGTCATGACAAACGTATGCATCGCACAATAATATACTAGATAAAATTGTATTTACAGTCATAAGAACAAAAGAGCTACACAAAGTAGATCAAATTAGTCAACCAAATGGACTAATGACCTATGCTATGAGTATATATTTGATATATCAAAAAAATTTACATTATGTAATAAACCACTATGATATTTAAGCACAAATTTGTGACAGAACAGCATATGCAGAATTGTCTATCGTCTCCTTATACCACCTACTGTGTGGTTGCTTCTCTATGGCAACATTTTTCAAATGATAGATGTTAAAAATGGAAAAGCACTAATAAGCTCACATTATGCAGTTTATTTATGGAATAATATAGAAACCCTTTAAATACACAGCACTTAAATTTGAGCATCATGGAAAGAGATTAACATGATTAAAGGCATATAAAAAAGATAACAGATATGGTTAAACCTCTGTGTTGATTTAATCTCAAACCTGCCCAAGGGGCTAGATCATTCCTGATGTAATTGTGCTTCAGACATAGGCAGTTCACCAGCTTATTTTTTGCAAACTGTTCCAATTTCTAAACTACAGTACAATACCATAGTGATTCACTTATGTTTTCTTTTTTTGCAAAGGATATGAAAGGACTAGTTACCATCATGTATGGAACAAAATTAAAGGAGCTCTGTCATATGAATACTTAATATGATGGCAGCAAGTCCTTACAAAAAGGCATGCATATGGCATTTTTAAATTTGTTTGAAGAGTTGACAAAGAAATTCATATACGCTCAATTAAGTACACATGTAGTATTAAAGTCTCATGCACTGTAAAAGTGGATGTAAAACCATTCTATATTGCAGGCAGTAAGACCGGACAAAGAAAAAAACCCAAAAACAAACGAATATATACACATACTTTATGATTTGACCTTTCTAGTATAAATGGAGTACCAACCTTATCAGTATCAAAGCCAGACATGAACTCTTGCTCCACTGTTAAATTATCAAAAAAAGCTTCGGAAGCTGCAGAGAAGAATACAGTATAATGTATATAGTACAACATAGAAATGTAACTGATAACAACTGACCGTAACGGACAGGTTTATCCACTTTTTATGTAAACTAGATTTCTGAAACATGGCTGGACCATTTTACCAAGCACTTCTTTCTTTCGTTATACTCATACACCCTAAAAGATTGTAAGCTCTTGCAAGCAGGGCCCTCACACCTGGTGTCTGATTTGTAAGTAGCTTTTTACTGTGTAAAATTTAGAGGGTATAAGTTCAGACAAAACCAAACATTACTGTGCTGTGGAATATGTTGGCCCTATATAAAAAGATTACTATTATTAAATTTAGAATAAAAGGTTCTATGAGTGGTGCTAAACATTCACAATTCCTAGTTTTTCTACCATTCTATAATACTTTTAATGGATACAGACCTCTAGATTTGGGATGGGATAGCCATGTAATACAGCATACATTTATAGAAGCTTATCTGTGCACCAACTGGTACCAGATACACATTTAAACATAAAATAAGTTTTTCAACATTTTAATATGCCCGGTATAAGCTGCATTTGTCTACAATAATAAAAAAGGCATATATGCAGCTTTTAAATTGTCTGCTCCTCCCTTTGTGATGATTGATGGTACTCTGCAAGTCTGTTTATTAGACGGCACAGATCTCACTGCAGTGGGCAGAAATGTGTCTAGTGCCATAAGGCACCATCAAACTGTCTACATGGAAGCAGCAAAGCATCTTGAAAGAAGTAGATGAAGTTCTTTGCTTCTAGCTTAATGTACTTTATGCTGTGCTTTTTCATTAAATTAGAAAACCCCTATAACACCAGAGATACCCCACATTCTTTCATAGAGAGCATGCAATATGTGGATTCCATTTCTTGGGTTCTAAGTAAAATAAAAGCTATAAAAAACACATGGTTTATCACTTCATGCAATGAATTAGCTTGGGTATCAATTATGTTTTCTCTTCAGTCTGTAGTGAAATAGGTTTCTAGCTCCTCTATTTACATCTTCCTAAGGTTATGCCTACACTGCACAGGAAAACGATCGTATCTCTGGCGCCTTTAGTTTTTAAAAGCGCCGAAGATACGATCGTTCCTGCGGCCCCATAGACGGCAATAGAAAAGACGAGCTACAGAGCTCGTCTTTTCTCTTCGTCTTTCGGCAGCGGCGTATTATATAACATGTTGTATAATACACTGGCGCTTCTCGTTTTCTTGCCGTCTTCCCATACAATTGTATTGTATGGGCAACATAAAAAAAACGAAAAGCGACCGCAGTTTTTGTACAAAGCGTGACAAAAGCCACGGTCCTGCATCAGAAAAAAAATGGCCGCTTTCAGGCTGTTTTTTGTCCGATGCAGTGTAGACATGTAGCCTAATACGTAAAATATGTACTTTAATCAAATTAATTTTGTTGAAAAACAAGAAGTATGTCTTACTGGTTATATCCTTTATGAGCTCAGCAATAGACGTGTGATTTGCTAAAGATGCCCGTTCCGCTTGCATATGTGGCAGTTGAGAGACAAATTGTTTAATTTCACCTACTGTTTTGGCATTGTGTCTCCCCTTCATATGAGAACAAAAAAAAAAAAAAAGCTTGTAAAAGTGATACAGATTTTTAAAATGTTCTACAAGTCACAAAGTTACAATTTAAATAGATAATAAAATGAAAACGGGTGCTCACTAAAATAAATCAATATAGGATCAGCAAATTTCTTCAAATGTCCAAAATAATAAAAGACATTCACTAAATAAACTTATTAGAAAATCAAACACACTTCTATGATTTCACTACTCTAGGTTTGAGAAAACATGTGCTAAACATAACTGGCAATCACATGCATAATGCTTGTTGTGACGTAGTGGGCAAGTCCTGGCTTGAGGTGCATAATGATACTTGGTAGATTAACCAGCAATTTCAGCAGGGCATCCAATCTCATTATCACCTTTTATAGACAAGTCTCTGGTTCAGGGTAAGTATTTAAACTGGATAAATAAGATAAGATGGAATTAACCTTGTAATCAAAAATCATAAAAATGAGCAACAAACCCAGACTATTCTACACCAAGTTGTCATACATGAGATCTGTAATTGTAAATTCAGTCCAGGGATATCTATTGATATTTGTGTATTTACATCTAAATTTAATGGATACACCATGGACTGAATCTATAGTTACGAATTACTGTCTTTTGTTCTACTCTACAATCCACTATACAATACAAGCAACTGATTTAAATAGAAAAAGCAAGATAAATGTCAGCTAGGTTTTTTTAGTTTTTATAAACCTAATATAATCTCTGCAATTAAAAAATATTTTTCATCTTAAAATATTAGGGGATATTTATTCATGCCAGTATACTGTGTGAGCAGAGAACCTGGATCTCTTCCCAGTGCAGTATGTATCAGATTCATTTTCAGTGCAGTGCTGAAGCCTCACCCACTTTTTTTCAAAACCCCATTCTGTTTTTTTTGTACCTTTCACATAATTAAAGGGTAAGAAGACCTTTAAAGAAAACCTGTCAGGTAGATTATGCAACACTATCTGACTTCAAAATGTGATAGAGGGAGCATAATTTTGTGGTAAAAAGCAGAGAATCCACAGAATAGCTTTCAACATGTAGGGAACAGTAAATGAAGACATTTTCCATATATATTGATTTGTTCATTTTAATTTGTTGAGGAGTGATTTTATCAGCGCAGAGTGTGCTCAGGTTTGTCTATGTTACCGAGATGCTCTGCTGTTTGTCTTATCTGATAGCAGGGATAAAGTCATCACAAGGGTGGGCAGCTTGAGAGCCTGAGTGTGATCTGAGCTAACAAACAAACAAGGGAGACTAATTACTTTTGTTGTCTGGACTTTAGATAAACATCTCCTGCTCTCATGTCAGAGCATACCTTTGAATACTGAGCCGATATGCTAATCGCCCAAAGCCAGGAAGAGACCGGATGCATGAATGAAAGCTGCTTTTGTTCTGTGAAACAGCGTGGTGAGACAACCTTTTTAAGACCATGAGAAACTTGCTTACCCTACCCACATAAAGTGGTTGACAGTGTTTGTACAGACAAAGTGTCAATCACTGTATGTGGGTAGAGTAAGCAGTACGTTCACTTTTGTTTATTTCTCTGATTTTTACTCTTGTTCCAAATCATATAAACTTATATAAATCACAGAACTCAGCATCTCTCCCTCCATCATATAACCAGAGCTCAGCTTCTCTCCCTCTATCATAGAACCCTATATATCAAAGAGCTCAGCTTCTCTCCTTCCATCATATAACCCTATATAATCTCAGAGCTTAGCTCATCTCCCTCTCATATAACCCTATATATCACAGAGCTCAGCTTCTCTCCCGCTATCATATAACCCTATATAATCAGAGCTCAGCTTCTCTCCCTCCATCATATAACCCTATATATCAGAGCTCAGCTTCTGCCATATAACCCTATATATCACAGAGCTCAGCTTCTCTCCCTCCATCATATAACCCTATATATCACAGAGCTCAGCTTCTCTCCTTCCATCATATAACCCTATATATCACAGAGCTCAGCTTCTCTCCTTCCATCATATAACCCTATATATCACAGAGCTCAGCTCCTCTTCCTCTATCATATAACCCTATATAAGCTCAGAGCTCAGCTTCTCTCCCTCTATCATATAACCCTATATAATCAGAGCTCAGCTTCTCTCCCTCCATCATATAACCCTATATAATCTCAGAGCTCAGCTTCTCTCCCTCTATCATATAACCCTATATAATCTCAGAGCTCTCTCTTTTTTTTAAATAAATATTAAATGCAAAATTGCTTTATGTCCCCTTCATAGTTTACCAGGCACAGCACAATACATTTGGTAGCAGCTATGCTTGGTGCTGCAGTTAAATCCAATTCACTTGAATGGGTATGACCTGCAAGGCACTGTTTTACCAGGCAAACCTGCCACGAAATGTATGCACTGAGCCTGCTAAAGTGTATGTGGTGCTTCTCAGAGTTTGTTTCAAACAGTTTGTTGTTGGATAATAAACCAGCACTATCTTACCTCAAAAGCTGCAGATATAATCTTGGCTTTCTTACTCAGCACTGTGCCTACAGCGTTAAAGTTTTTGTCCCTGATCTCAGCATATAACTCCTCAGCAGAGTTCAACAGCAGCTTCTTTGGTTCTGTAGGGAGATCTTTCCCACCTTCACCTTGTTTCTTGGGGGCAAATTTTTTTGGAGGAAGTTTTACATTGCCTGTTGCGATTACAAAAAAAAAAAAAAAAAAAAAGGATTTTACAAATCCGTGTAATGTACAATCAAGATGATGCATTTTCATCAGCTTGCTGTCAATTTAAAGAACAAAGTTTGATAATAGTCACTCCACCAATACACACTTACTATTTTGAATCCCATAGACTTCATCAATAAGTCCTTCATAGGTCAGTTGGGTTGCGAGTGGTGTCAGTAAATCAACATTACGATCCAGCAACAAAAGTGTGTCAAAGACTGGCGTTATCTGGTTGTTGCTTCCGCCAAGCTCTCGCTTCATCCTGATCATCATATTGGCAACGTGCTAGAAACACATAGAAAATTATCAAAATATTGAATTTTATTATAAAACACAGAAAAAACAATAAATCTAACAACCAAAAGGAGAGGTTGCAGAAATCCCTCTTATGTCAAAGAGAAGGCAGTAACTAAAGAAAGAATAGGTGAAAGATATCTGCAGTGACATGTGATGAGTGGACAGGATAAGTCACTCACAGTCATAAGATGCCCACCAAATGATGGTTGTGCCGACAGCCATGTTTGTAACTACCTGTCCAGGTTACTTCAGTAGGGGAGATTAGTGACTGACATGCACTGTTGGTGATTAGCTTATGAAGGTACAAGTTTTTGGACAGATTTAAAGTCAACGTGCCCAAGATATGTCAAATTAGATCAAACAGTCTCTAGAAACATAAGAATGTGTCTATCCCAGCAATATTGGTGGTATGCACAGGCATAGAAAATATATGACTTTTAGGCAACCAAACAAATTAGATATTCATTGTCAAATCCAGACAGACAATGTTAGGTAGAAGGTTACTGGCTCACCATCAAATGTCTAGTCACGTTTAAGAGCAATATTGAAAAATATAGATCAACTACAAACCTCACAGGACTTTAGACAAATGCCTTTTCCTGTCAGTTTTAGATAAGGTCTCCTGTTCTGACACAAGGAACCTCATTTATCAAAACTAACAGTAGAACGGTCTTTGTTTCCCATAGCAAACAATCAGAGCTCAGCTTTCATTTTTCTACAAATGTAAAAAATGGAGGCTGAGCTTTGATGGATTGCTTTGGACAACAAAGACAGTTTTACGATAGTTTTGATAAATGAGGTCCAATACATCTAGTACTTTATTAAAACCTAATACTTAGCAAAGACCAGACCTATACATATAATACATTTGATAAGGTTGTTCCTGATCAGTGATCTTGAGGATGGGAAGCTTGCATTTACAGACACTTCAAAGGCAAGGTTTTGTCTGAAGACATGAGCTAGGACTGCTGTATAGCTGCTGTGTGGAGGACCACTTCTTTTTAAGCACAAACTGGTCACAAAAAAAAGGAAAAAGACAAAACAAAAAAACCTAAAGTAGTGAATCGGAGTACTACACACATTCTCCGACTTTAAGAGGCGGAAAAAAATAAACCTCTATAATACTATAGTAATCTTTGTGTCCCAAATACTATTTATGTGCTGTAAGAAATCTATTCAGAAATACCAATTCAAAATCCCCACATTGGGCCTCACTGATCAAGACTGTCTAACAGGTAAACGGTCTTTCTTGCCCAAAGCAACCAAAGGTGAGAATTCTTGTTCCAATGCGGTTTAAAAAAAGGAAGGTGGCCTCCAATTGGTTGCTTTAGGCAAGAAAACAGTTATACTGTTGGACACTTTTCATAAATTAGGTCCATTCTATGTACTTTGCATGTCTGAGCTGAGTGTAAGCATATAAACTGTTTATACAGGAAAGTGCCATCCAGACTTACCCTTGCACACTCCCCTTTCCCACAAATCTGAGGAATGGTCCCATATAAAGCCTGTAAAGTCGTGAGTCCCTTAGCTGCATGATAAAGTGTTGTCTGATCATTCTCCAAGTAGCATTCCTATTACACACACAAGATACAAGTGTTTTTAGGTTATCCATTTTAAAATAACAGAAAATTATACAGAACTACCACTACAAATGCGAGCAAAGACACAAACAACCTAACAACCTTCAAATCTGAAGGATGCTGGTGACCTAAAACATTCTGACAGCTCTTACAGTTATCGTTTAATTATCCTTGCTGGTCATAACAAAAAAACAAAAAAAAAAAAAAAAAAAAAGAGTCAGCACCTCGAATCGAAACATTATGAAATAAGTGGCAGGAAAACACTACTATAGTTGCATCTCAAGTGCAGAAAAAAATGTAGCAGCTAAGTAATCACTTAGGGCCACATGTATGAAAACTGTCTAAGTCTAAAATTCACTATGTTGCTTATTACAACCAATCAGAGAGCCCCTTTAATTTCTCCAGAGCACTATATGAAATCAATAGGCGCTCTGATATGTTGCTATGGGCAACAAAGGGAATTTTAGACCTAGACAGTTTTCATACATGTACATCTAATACAAATATCAGTGGCACACTAAAAACTAAGTGAAACTAAAGGTATATAGGAATATTGGAAATGCATTACTGCTAAGGAAAATATGAAAAGCCTGGGATTCTTAGTTTACAGTTTTTGATCAAAGATTGTATTAAGCTCACCTCCCAATAGCGTCAAGGGGATCCCAGCACAGGTGAGTCCCTAACACTAAACATGTTACCTCACTAGGAGTCCATTCAGACTACAACATCTCAGGGAGTGATAGGAACCTGCTACTGAATGGACTCCTGTGCTGGGATCCCCTTGACGCTATTGGGAGGTGAGCTTAATACAATCTTTGATCACAAACTGTAAACTAAGAATCCCAAGTTTTTCATATTTTCCTTAGCAGTAATGCATTTCCAATATTCCTATATACCTTGATGTTTCACTTCGTTTTTAGTGTGCCACTGATATTTGTATTAGATGTATGCTATTGCCTTTTCAGTGTGCACCTATGCTTACGTTTTTCAAAATATATGGATGTGCACAGCCTAATTGATTTTTGAAGTTTTCATACATGTGGCCCTTAGTATTGGTATTAATTAGGTCCACGTTTCACTGTCAAGACTACTCGGGAATGTTCGAACAATGCTATTGCACTGCATTACTGTACTTGGTTATGACACATATTGTTTGCATTCATTTTGTATACATTCTCCATTGATATTTGGATACTTTCGTATTTTTCCATCTCTATTAATGTACATTTAGTTGAATTTTACCATGTTGTATAATTTTGGAAAATTTTAAATTTTACAATAAATATTTAATGATGAAAAATAAAGTAGACTGCATTTAGAAAAAAAAAAAAAAAAAAAGGTGGATTTGCTGCTGGCAGACTGTCAATCTGTTACAAATGTGCGCTAATTACTTCAGATATACAGTTTGAGATAATTCACATATTCAGTGTTTACGTCAGTCTTCGTGTTTGCAGAGTGCTGCAGTGTTTTTTTTTTCTGCATTTAGAAATTGTTGTCTGGCTCCATCATGTACACAGACAGTTGGTGTAAAGTAAATGATACAGGAGACACTTGGGCATATGATAACTTTTATGGGCCCTGGTTTGATAATGTCAGCTATGAACACACATTCATCCACCTAAGCAAAGTTCTAATAACTGCACCTTGAAAGCATTTTCAGATTCCATAGACAACAGGTCTCCATCAAAAGGGATCAGGTTTAGGCGGTATTCTTCGCGATGATAAAAAGAGCCAAGAACTCCAAGATCCTTAAGTCTCTGCTCACATAGCAGGCTACGTCGAGGCACAAATAAAATGTGGAAATCTCGCTGCTTAAAACGCCCTTTATCTTCTCTATTAAGTAAAAAAAAAAATGTAAATGACCCAGAACAATATAACACAGCAAAGCAGATACAGAATTCTACAAGGCTTTTGCCCCCTTTGCTTCTCCCTACCTGCTCCGTCTTTTTGACAATAAAAAAAAAAAAAGTTAAGTAAGACCGACCTCATTCACCTTCAGGTTACACCCTCAAATAAACCCGAAAATATGTTCTAGCCTTTAAAGCAACTGTTTATAGCGGGAGCCTTCACCTAATACAGTTTGCTACAGAAGAATCGATATACTAAAATTAGCAAAACATATTGGGTTAACACTATTAGCATCTGAAACAGAATCCTCCTAGAAAGATTGTTTGTCCGTGTCCATCGCGTAACTCTAAAGCGCAGGGGAGGGGGCAGCCCCGTAGACTTTACGCACCAGGAGGTAATGAAATGTGTCACTTCTTTCCCACGGCGTTCAATATTCGCGTATTGTACACCAGGGGTGATGGCCGTAATTCATAGCTCTCTATGAGAGCTATGAATTACCGTAATCGCGGGGCACGTTTCAGGCGCATTGCAGCACAATTACGTGCCAAAATGAGCACCGCAAAGGGGCCGTGTGAACATACCTTAAAAATGCCAACATTTATATGGCTGCATCAACAAATCTATTACTCAATTCAATGGTTATGCAGCCTACTTTGATCTAATATTTGTTACCTTAACCTTTGTTGAGCGAAAAAGGAAAAGGATCAGAAAGAAATTAATGTGCGTGATTTCTACAAGTGTAGAGACAAAAAAATACTAAAGGAAAGATTTTCTATTGTTTACTTCTATCATTAATTTCCCTAGAAACACCTGTTTGTACATTTTTGAAGAAAATGCTCTTCTGACTTCCATCACATATATATTTGAAAGGAACATGTCAGCTGGTTCATGCTTCCCAAAGGATGGGCTACATGAAATACCTGCAGGTTTCCCGGGCCCAGTAGTGTGGGTTTTACCCTGAACCGCCACAAGGTTTCAGAGGAAATCACCCAGTGTAGTTGCCAGATACAGGGACAAGCGGTCATAGCTGGAAGTGAGGAGTCCGGTGTGTAGCTTCTCCCCATCCCCTTAACTGACAAATCTCTTCCATGTTTACCTATAGAAAAAGAGGTGTCTGTTAGGCTATGTTCACACGGTGTAATTGCGGCTCGTACAGTACGGCCGCAATTACGTTGGTTGATTTGGGAGTTGTGCTGATCAGCGCACACTCCCGTGGCGGCGTTGAAGGGGGTGCCGGCAGCCTGCCGACCCCACAGACAGGCATTACTCACGGCGCGTATTCACTGCAAGTAATTGACATGTCACTTATCTCCCCGTGCGTACAATACGATTGTATTGAGCGGGGAGAGGAGGCGTAATCCATAGTTCTATAATGAGAACTATGGATTACCGTAATTTCGCCGCACATCTTGCTCGTATTAGAGCGCAAATATGACGCGAAATGCGCACTGAAATTATGCCATGTGAACATACCCTTAAGCTAAAGGGGCAGTGAGAAGCCGCTCATCAGACTCACCTCTCCTGGTTGCAGCTGCATCTCGCTTTACAAAGTGTTTTACTCTAAAAAGTCATAGCCTTGGTGGAAAAAAAACATATTGCTGGGACTGGGAAACCTGCAGCTACTTCATGCTGCCCATGTCTTTTGACAGATTCACTTTAAATCTTAACACAGGAGTAAAAAAAAAGAATAGTCTTTTTCTGTCACACTTGGAAATCAAGGAACAATGGCACAAATATGGAGACTTTGCCTGAAAATAAACCCTTTATCAGAAGTGATCATTAATGCAACTATAACAATTTGCTATTAATAAATAATATTCATCGAATGAAAGATATGTAGACAACTGAAATATTCCTACTTCTTAGCACTGTGGGTACCATGGTCAAGTTTAACACTCACCTGCTTTCCAAACATGGCTCAACCCAGGTCTGTCCACTAATCACTTTATTGATCCCTCTTATTTCTAGTTTTACCTAAGTGTCATTTATTCACGGTGCTCCTGTCCAACTACATGTCTCCCTCTCCCAACCCCATCAAAAAATTCTAAACATGTTTGTATTTTGTAATTTGATAGGTCTCTCAGCTTCTGCTCATGACAGCTACAGGGAGAGCCTTGTGCTGTCCTGTCAGCGCTCCAGAGCAAGTAGCTGCAGTTGCTGGTGCACAGGTCTTCACTGGCATGTGTAGTCTCCATAGTAGCATCAGAAGCACTTTCAGGCCCTGGCAGGATGATATCATTACAATGCCGCTGGCCTAAACTGATGACCAGTAGAGCCTGTACAAGAGGTAACAAACAACACAGTAATGGGGGTGCTTGTGAAATCCTGAGATGCAAAAATCCCTTTAAGAACAAAGTGACACCTGCATCTATGGAAACACCAAAAATAAAGTATGCAAAATAAATTAATTTTAAAGTGAAGTTCCAGCTCCAGGAATATAAAAGACAACATAAAAGTTCACAACAAGTGAAGAAAATAGCAGAGACTCACCATTTAATGATATGCAGTCACACCTGTTCAATCCAACTTCGGGCAGCTAGCACTGGTTCACGCCCAGTCCACTGGCTCCCGGCAAAAAAGCCCATGCACAAACTTCCACTAATATGTATGTTATATACACAGCATATAAGTGCAAAAAATATGCTACTTTTATTTATACACATGTGCAGAGGTACACTAAAAACACACCAACGCGTTTCGGGCTGTTAACAGAGCCCTTGTTCACTGTGAACAGGGCTCTGTAACAGCCAAAACGCGTTGGTGTGTTTTTAGTGTACCCTCTGCACATGTGTATAGAATAAAAGCAGCATTATTTGTTGCACTTATACGCTGGTCTATACATCATATTATTGAATATAAAAGACAAGTAAAGTAAAAACAACAAAACAGAAAATTGTGTAAAAATTACCTCCGAATGTTCTCAGCAATTATGTCCATTAGTTCCAACTTGGGTCGGACAAAAAATATGATGTTTTTTAACATCAGATGATGGTAATGGACCCGCCTTAAGCGTAAACATCTTTTCCACCTCATGCTCCTAAAAACAAACGTAATAGCCTAGTTTTTAACAAACCAGTACCAGTATTATGACTTATTGTGCGACAGCTAAAAATGAACAATACCTTCAAGAGCGAATACTGAGCAATTAATCCAAAAGGGCCCGTCAGATACTCATCCCATACAATAGCCTGCATTCAACAGAAACAAAGGGGGGAAGCAATTAGTCTACAAAAGTAACATAGTTACACAATCCGTTTACAAACATGCTTTTTTAAAGGGGTTGTCTCACTACATGAATTCACCTTAGCTCACGCCTGTTTTTTTCAGTTTCATTTTTTAATTCATGGGCGTGTTCACCGGCTTTAAAGACTTCAACTGGCCTGCAGTGAGGAGCTGCTGAGGACACCAAGTCTGCAGCTATAGCAACCGGCACTGGCAGCCTATCAGGAGAGATCAAACAGGTCTGTAGCTATAGCGACCTGAAGAGCTGATGCAGCCCATACAAGAGGGGATATCTAGGAATAGGTAGGACACCGTTAATGGACACATATTGCAAAGTGACTTGTTTCTGCAAGATCTTTAACATAAAAAGCAATTCTTGTAGCGAGACAACCCCTTTAAATTAAATTTTTGAAGTATTTTATGCACAATCCATGTTTTTATTTAGAAAATGAAATGCTAAGTACTCTCCCTAAATCCCACAGAAACCAGTCAGATGGCACTGAAATGGGGTACAGCACCCAGCTGCTGTAGGCGATACCCAGATCTTATTATTTAGTATTGGTAAAGCTCTTTTGAGAGTAACACCCGTTTGACGTATCAGGGACCCTTCACAAGTTCTAAAAACAGATGATAATTTTGGATGAAATCTCGAAGTTCTTGAAAATATAAATGCCATTTTTTCACTTTTAACACAAGTCTAAATAATAAATCATAACAAAACCTAAATATTTTTTATAAGTATACACATTGGAGTAATATTTATGGGTCCCTTCACACAATTCTGCATCAAAGCACAGTATTTTGTACATTGTTGACATAAAAATCCAGGTTTGTGACAAAGTCGGATTAATGCTGAGCACAAGACACACAACTACTCTTAAAAATAAAAGCGATTCTCCTCCATGAGCATGTTTAATGACAAGCTTCAATCTTTTACATAACGTTGATTAAAAATATCTCCTTTATAGTCCTCTTAGGATAACAGAGCTTTCAGGTAAGCATATAACGAGGAGAAGCAGACCTTGTCCTTCAGTTTAGGGTTCTGGTGGGCTTAGAAAGAAAAAAAACAAAAACATTCTCCCCTCTTTTCCCACTTGAATCCAGCACTGCATAGTCCTCACTCTTCACCAGTCTTCTGGTCTTCTCCTGAATGGGACGTCACTGCTACAGCTGCTGATCGGCTGCAACAGTCACATTCCATTGCCTGTCCATGTCACTATTTGGAAGTGAACAGCTCTGACTGGTGAGGTGGGACAATGGAACAGGACTCCTGAAGCCAATCAGTAGCTACAGTGGCAAAATCTTGTTTGGAAGAAGAACAACAGAGTGAGGATGGTGCACGATCCATGGTGAAAGGAGAGTTCAAGTTTTATGGTGTTTTTTTCTCTAAGCACACCAGAAGCTTAAAAAAATATTTATGAAACAACGGGTTCAACCGCTTTAAATACAATCTCTCTTATTTGCTCAGAGCGGTGATGTGAGCAGAGACACGTGACCGCCGCAGCCAATCGGCAGCTCGGAGCGGTGATGTGAGCAGAGACACGTGACTGCCACTGCCAATCGGAGCGGTGATGTGATCAGAGACACGGGACTGCGGCAGCCAATCGGAGTGGTGATGCGAGCAGAGACACGTGACCGCCGCAGCCAATCGGCAGCTCGGAGCGGTGATGTGAGCAGAGACACGTGATTGCTGCAGCCAGAGTGGTGATGTGTGCAGAGACACGTGACCACCGCAGCCAATCGGAGCGGTGATGTGAGCAGAGACACGGGACCGCCGCAACCAATCGGCAGCTCGGATTGGTGATGCGAGCAGAGACACGTGACCGCCGCAGCCAATCGGCAGTTCAGACCGGTGATGCGAGCAGAGACACGAGACCGCCGCAGCCAATCAGAGCGGTGATGTAAGCAGAGGCACGCGACCGCCGCAGCCAATCAGAGCGGTGATGCGAGCAGAGGCACGCGACCGCCGCAGCCAATCAGAGCGGTGATGCGAGCAGAGGCACGCGACCGCCGCAGCCAATCAGAGCGGTGATGCGAGCAGAGGCACGCGACTGCTGCAGCCAATCAGCAGCTACAATGGTGACATGCCCATTTTGGAAGTGAAAGTGACAGCGTGTCAACAGAAGACTGAGAAGATGCGCCACAGGAAGCAGAGACTAGACTCAGGCGAGTAGAAGTCTTTTTGCTTTGATGGGGCCCCTAGAGCATTATGTTAATTTACTACACGACGAGGACAACCCCTTTCATAGAATTAATATTCAGATGCGAGAGTTATAGCTTTCACACCCACATGTGGCAAAAAAAAAACAAAAAAAAAAACTGCATGGTGAGGAAATAACAATGCTGGTCTAAGAACATAGGAAGAATAATGAACGTGTCACCGATGTGCGATCAGTAGCAGCACATATCACCCACAGAGGCGCAGCGGTGTATGCACTTGTATAGTTCAGATCACTATTAGTTATACATTCAGCCAATCCCCCATTCACACTATAAACTGTAATAGACTAGAAAGGTCTGCACATCCAGACAGGACAGCGAGCAGGTTACAGAAGAGGGAGAATGACGGATGGGGCTCCCGCACCTTGCTCCCAGCACACTTATCCAGGAACTCCCGCAGCTCAATGCGCATCGCCTCCCGCAACACATTGAGGTTCACCCGGCCGCAGGACAGATGCGTCGCCATCTTGCGCCTCCTGGTGACAGCCGGATTCATGTGACAGGCTCTGTGTGTCATGTGATAGGGAAGAACGAGACCAGTCAGACAGCACTAGCAGACCGCCGAGCGCCGCTCTATATGTGGAAGGGTCATGTGACCGGCGGGCGGGGGATTGTCAGGGACTCCGTTATGAGGGTTCTACCTATCAGAGCTTTGTGTTCTATGTAGTGTGAGGTGGAAATGAAGACAGGCAGGGGTCACACAGTGGTAACCATTGTGGTGCTGGGAATCAAGGCAAGATAAATAGAGAAAGCCCAGTCCTCTGTGGCTATGTCAGCTCTATTCCGCAGCCGTGTACACTCATTGAGTGGTAGACTGTGGCCTGGTTCACATCTGCATCCCTTCAGAACCTCAGTGCAGAGGTGAAGACAGCAGCCCTGGGGTCCAGTTTACAGCAGTGCCCTATTCATTACAATGGGTCCGTTGGGTTTCCTCCATGGTGTCCGTCATTCCTGACAGAACATGCAACGGAGGTTCCGAGCGCACAGCTCAAATATGCCAAACAGTGGGTGACGTATGAACGTTGGCGCTGACAGGCCAGTACTAAATCACTTTAAGGTAGTATAGACTGTATGAACCTGTTCTTCTGCAGGTCATACATACAGCATAGTTGCCAACTTTCGAAAATGAAAAAGCAGGAGAATTTAGTGGGCGGCGCGCCGCGGCAAAAATTTGCATGGACCGCACATCTTGTTTTATGCCACGCCCCTTCAAAAGCCACACCCCATCCACTACTGCATAACCTTTGAAGAAAGCCATAATGCCCTATAGCAGTAGTAGCCCCCATACCCGTATGCCCTACTAATGTGGTGCCCCAAAACTTTGGCGCATTACAAAGGGACTTATCTCTCCAAAGTTTGGAGTGCGCCTGTTCATACATTCTTTTTTGGCTCAAAGTACACCAGAAAACTGACGCAGACCTGTTCATACATGTCGCCCACTGTGTTGACCTTAGCTTAGATACAGGGCATATTGATGGTATGCGTGTAGCGTGTACACCCTGAAAGTTTAGTATGCTAAACATGTCCTTAGAGTGAAATGGCCTGGTCCTTCTTGCCTCCACCTGCCGGGTATATGTCTGTACATCAGGAGGCCACGCTATTCTAACAGCATTCAGAAAAAAAAAACATTTCTACACCCTATGGGAGATGGATTTTACTTCTATTGAGCGTCTGTTTATCATATACCATCTACATGTACAGTATTTTAAATGAAAGTCAGAAACGTGCTGTGAACCTTCAATGTTAATCTGGTTGGGTGAATTTAACCCCTTCTGCTAACAGATAATTTTGTCTACATTATGTTGTTTTTTACTCCGTGCTTTCCAGGACTGCAGGTGGTGACCACAGACCATTTCTCTGTTCTCATTCTTTTTGGTTTTTGTTTTGGTCACTTTTGCATTTTCTCATTGCTCTCACCCATAGAGGTAGCATGAGGCAGTGTCTACAACCTTCAAATCAACTATATGGCAGGACAAAACTCTCTGTAAATTCTTTAAACTTTATTCTTATTGGACAAAGTAAAAGTAACATACTTATATTAGAATGTCCGTGGTTCTTTCAAGAGCATAAGCTGCTAAGTCCATGGAACTCCATGTAGTGAGGGAGTAGCTGTAAGACAAGCCGGGCATACACACCTGCCAGCACGACGTTTCGGAAGGACACACCTTCCTTTCTCAAGTTATCGCTTGTTTTTATTTTTCAACATAAGCTTTTTTCATTAATGTCATTTGAGGAAACCGCACCATGAGTAGAGGCCCTGCCATTAGGAAGCTGACACTAGGTATAACAAGAAGTGTTGACTCCACCTAAGCAGTTTTTCTGATGTCTCCTGCGCCGTAAAGGTTCTTCTACTATTCCATTCCTGAACCAGCTTCCTTGGTGGTTGCACAGAACCTAGGTCTGGTAGGCTAGCCCTCTATGCTGTATCCTATTTACCGTACCAGGTCCTTCCCTACTCAACTTTTTCTTTTATCTCTTTCCTCTGTCAAGCATCATGTCCCTACTCTGGGAAGACATTCCCTAAATAACCTTGCCCCATGGCAGTAGCTTGTTTCAGCTTTCATAAAAGTTTTGGTGTGGTCATTCCAGTCCACTGTTGCTCCCAGAGAAGCCTCCAGCTTGCTTGAGAAAGGAAGGTGTGTCCTTCCGAAACGTCGTGCCAGCAGGTGTGTACTCCCAGCTTGTCTTACAGCTACCCCCTCACTTCATGGAGTTCATGGACTTTGCAGTTTATGCTCTTGAAAGAACCACGGACATTCTAAGTATGTTACTTTTACTTTGTCCAATAAGAATAAAGTTTAAAGAATTTACAGAGAGTTTTGTCCTGCCATATAGTGGATTTGAAGTATTAGACGGAAATAGAAGGTGCCATTTATGGCGGAGAGTCCGACTGGTTTATCATAACTGCCATATAGAAAAATAAAAGGTGTCTACAACCCACAGAAGTTGCTCAGGTTTTGCAGCTCATCCAGGTTGACACATCATTGCGAACTGTGGTAAGAAGGTGTAATGGGGGCTGGTGCGGGCCCGCGCCCCCCGCGGCCGCCCCCGTGCCCGCAGTGGGTCTGGCGCGGGTGCCGTGGCTGCCCGCGACCATCCCCCTTCTGCCCGGGTCCTGGCGCCGGTGCACTTACCCGTCCGCGCTCCGGTGCACGCTGATCCTGTCTGTCCCGGCCGCCGCGCGCGTACCCCCTGCCTAAGGCGCGCGCGCGACGGCTGGTCTGGATTTAAAGGGCCAGCGTCCCGGTAATTGGTCTATTGCCAGGCGCTGGTCCTATTTAAGGGTTACGCCCCCAGCACTCTCTGCCAGTTCATTGGTGTGCGTTACCTAGTCTAGAGAGTGTTGGAAGTCCTGTCTGATTTACCGTGTACCAGTCCGTTCCGCTACGTTTCCTGACCTTGCCTGTTTGCCGCCTGCCCTGACCGTCTGCCTGTCTCTGACCACGAACCTCTGCCGCCTGCCCTGACCTTCTGCCTTTACCTCGACTACGCCTCTGGATTACGATTCTGTACCACGCAATACCCTGGCCGCCATCGCAAGCAAGTCACGTCAGGGGTAGCGACCTGGTAGCCTCACGCCACAGCAAGTCCACCCCGCTTTGCGGTGGGCTCTGGTGAATACTGGGGGCTACTTAGACTCCGTTCCCTGGCGTGGCTTACGTCATCATCGCTTTGGGTGGTCCAGCGAATCCACCATACCCGTGACAGAAGGTTAGCTGTGTCTGTCAGCACAGTGTCCATAGCATGGAGCAGATACCAGGAGACAGGCCAGTACAGCAGGAGACGTGGAGGGGGCCGTAGGAGGGCAACAACCCAACAGCAGGAACACTGCCTCTACAAGAAGGAGCAGTGCCAAAACCCTGAAAAATAAAATCCAGCAGACCACTAATTTCCATGTGTCTGCTCAAGCTGTCAGAAACAGACTCCATGAGGGCCCAACATCCACAAGTCAGTGCTGTGCTTACAGCCCAACTCTGTGCAGGGTGATTGACATTTGCCAGAAAACACCAAGCTTAGCAGATTTGACGCCGTGTGCTCTTCACGGATGAGAGCGGATTCACACTGAGCACATGTGACAGAGTCTGAATATGCTGTGGAGAAGATTCTGCTGACTGCAACATCCTCCAACATGATCGGTTTAGCAGTGGGTCAGTAATGGTGACAGCCCTCCATGTGTTAGCCATAGGTGCCCTGACTGCCATTAGGTACCGGGATGAGCTCCTCAGACCCAATGTGAAACCATATGCAGGTGCAGTGAGCCCTGGGTTCCTTCTGATGCATGACAATGCTAGGCTTCATGTGGTTTAAGTGTGTCAGCAGTTCTTGCATGATGAAGGCATTGATCCTATGGACTGGCCTGCCCATTCTCCAGACCTGAATCCAATCGAGCACATCTGGGACATCATGTCTCGTTCCATCCACCAACACCATGTTGCACCACAGACTGTCCAAGAGTTGACTGAGGAGGAGTGGGAGGAGGTCCCTCAGGAGAATATCTGCCTCTTTAGGAGCATGCCAGGGCCTTGTAGGAAGGTCATACAGGATTTGTTTTCTCACTTTGTCTCTCATAGTTGAGGTCTACTAAAACTACGACCCTCATTTCTTGTAAAGAGGTTTTCCCCACTAAAAGTTTAAACCCCCTAAAATTTGATTTTCCACTTTGATTTTGAGTATCATTCTCAATGCAGACATCCCTAGTATATTAATTTTCACTGACCATTTTTTTTTTTTAAAGTTCTCAAACGCATTCCCCAAGTAATGACAAAAATGTTCAACTGGAATATTATTTTTGAATTAGGATGGGGTATTTTATTTTTCCCCTTTAGTTTTTTGAGCACAAAAAATTGAGTGGGGAAAAAGCACTTAAAAGAAGAATTAAAAGGGGCCCCACAATTATCTTCCCCCAAAATTTGTCTAGGGGAGTCTGCATAAGGGAAATGGGCCAAATCCCAAAAGGTGCAATTTTGTAAGACTTAAAGAAAAATTTGCCCCTGTTATTTAAAAAGGAAAAGATAAAAAAGTATGTATGAATTTTGTTATTTGAAAAAATACTTATTTTCCAATAATTTGCAAAAAAAATTCTTCAAATCAAAAATGTGATTTTGATTTTTTTTCCCTTTTGTCTCTCATAGTAGTTCTATATGATGTCAATTACAGGCCTCTCTCATCTTTTTAAGTGTGAGAACTTGCACAATTGGTGGCTGACTAAATACTTTTTCCCCCCCACTGTATATATATACATATATATATATAGTCCACGGAAAACCAGCGGCACTTCCTTCAATAAGAATGTTCAGCGGGGTGCCAGCAAAAATAGAGCTCCTGGCAGGGAACTCAACATTATATAAATGCAGAAAAATTTGCAGCACTCAAGGTAATGTATCCAAAGTGAAAAAAGTTAATTTATTCCCACATAATCAACACGACGTTTCGGCTCTCTCACAGAGCCATCTCTGTGAGAGAGCCGAAATGTCGTGTTGATTATGTGGGAATAAATTCACTTTTTTCACTTCGGATACATTACCTTGAGTGCTGCAAATTTTTGCATTTACATATATATTATATATCTATATAATATTATATATATCTATATATATATATATATATATAATATATATATATATATAAATAATATATATATATATATAATATATAGATGAAATATATATATATATATAGATATATTATATATTGTGTATATATAATATATATCTATATATATATATATAATATATATATGTTGTATATATTTTATATATATATGTGTATATATATATATTGTATATAATATATATATATATATTATATATATTAATATAATATAATACGGTATCTCGCAAAAGTGAGTACACTCCTCACATTTTTGTAAATTATGTATTCTATATTTTCATGGGACAACACTGCAGGTATAACACTTTGATACAATGTAAAGTAGTCAGTTTACAGCCTGTATAACAGTGTAAATTTGGTGCGCCCTCAAAATTACTCAACTCACAGCCATCGATGTCTAAACCGCTGGCAACAAAAGTGAGTACACCCCTATGTGAAAATGGACAAAGTGTCAATATTTTGTGTGGCCACCATTATTTTCCAGCACTGCCTTCACTCTCTTTGGCATAGAGTTCACCAGAACTTCACTGGTTGCCACTGGAATCCTCTTCCACTCCTCCATGACGACATCACAGAGCTGGTGGATGTTAGAGTCCTTGTACTCCCGCGTCTTCCATTTGAGAATTCCCCACAGATGCTCAATAGGGTTTAGATCTGGAGACAAGCATGGTCAGTCCAGTACCTTTACCAACATTTTCTTTAGCAAATCAGTGGTCATCTTGGACATGTGCTTGGGGTCATTATCATGTTAGAATACTGCCCGGTGGCCCAGTTTTTAAAGGGAGGGGATCATGCTCTGTTTCAGTACGTCATAGTTCATGTTGGCATTCATGGTTCCCTCAATGAACTGTAGCTCCCGACAGCGGGCAGCACTCATGCAGCCCCAAACCATGACACACCACCATTCTTGACTGTAAGCAAGACACATTTGTCTTTGTACTCCTCACCTGGTTGTTGGCAAACATGCTTGACACCATCTGAACCAAATCAGCTTATATTGGTCTTATCAGCTCAGTAATCCATGTCCTTAGTCTCCTAGTCTTCGGCAAATTGTGGGCTTTCTTGTGCATCATCTTGAGAAGATGCTTCCTTCTGGGACAACAGCCATGCAGACCAATTTGATGCAGTGTTCGGCGTGTGGTCTGAGCACGGACAGGCTGACCCCTTAAGCCTCTGCGGTAATACAATGTCTGAATATAACTGAGCACGTGCACTCAACTTCTTTAGTCGACCATAGTGAGGCCTGTTCTGAGTGGAACCTCTTGTTAAGCCACTGTTTGGTCTTGGGCACCGTGCTGCAGCTCTTTTTCAGGGTGTTGGCAATCTCCTTATATCCTAGGCCATCTTTATGTTGAACGACAAATCTTTTTTTCAGATTCTCAGACAGTTCTTTGCCATGTTGAACTTCTGGTGAACAGTATGAGAGAGTGTGAAAGCAATAACACCAAATTTAACACACCTGCTTCCCATTCACACCTGAGACCTTGTAACACTAACAAGTCACATGACACCATGGAGGGAAAGTGGCAAATTGGGCACAGTTTGTCCATTTTCACTTAGGGGTGTACTCACTTTTGTTGACAGCAGTTTAGACATTGATAGCTGTGTGTTGAGTTATTTTGAGGGCACACCAAATTTATACTGCTCTAAAACCTGTGCACTAATTACTTCGTATCCAAGTGTCATATCTTCATTGCTGTCCCATGAAAAGATATAATCCAACATTTACAAAAATGTGAGGGGTGTATTCACTTTTGTGAGATAGTGTGTGTATATATATGTGATGATGTATATATATATATATATATATATATATATATATATATATATACTGCATGAGTTCGGGCCACTCGCCAGCTGCTTCTTATCCAGTGACTATTCGTTTTTACTAATCTGGATTTCTATCTTTAGCCTTCCCCATGCTCTTCTACAGGGTCTCTATCTTCTTCCTTCCCAGTGGTGTTTCTTCTCCTTTCAGACTTTTTGCACCCTTCCCTGCTTACCTGTCAACCATAGGATTGTGTTCTTAATTTACCACCCAGCCCCCATTTCCCAAGAAAAGAGATTTGATCTAATTCTGTTATGATGCATTTTTTAGCACTCTCTACTTGCATTGGTATTACAGAGACCGGTTGAGTTCTACACAACAGCAGAAACATAACATCAATGAGTAGGATGTAGCCTGGGACAAAAACTTGCAAGGATTTTTTTTCTGGTGAAAGTAGGACTGCTAGCAACTATGCCCACTGAGCCTTATAATTAATCAGTGCTGTTGACTCCATTCAAGTGAAAAAAGGAGTAAAAAGTTATTGCTTGTTTTTATTTTTCAACATAAAGCTTATATTGGAAGGAAAGACCTATTGTCATGATCATGCCAGAAAGAACCCCAGCTTTGAGTTCTGGTCGCTGGCCATGGCGTGGTAAGCCGTGGTTTCTGACATAGTGTCTAAATTTGTGTTTACTAGTGTGAACTCAGTTTTCCTCCCTGCTATCTTGATTGATTCCTGGCCGACGCCTGGGCCAGGAATCTTCCAGCACTCCACGGGTTTACCTGTCTCCTTGCTCCTTGGTGATTGACAGCTCTATCTTCCTATCTGGTCTTCTGTTTCTTCCTCCCATTGCCTTTGTCCTTAGTTCTCCTGGAAGGTATTTAAGGGCTCTTCTGTCTCCTCTCCTTGCTGGTTATACTGGTCTTTTTGGTTGCCTGTAGCTAGCACTATTCTTCTTTGCTCTTTATTGTTACCTGACCTCTGGCTTCACTTCTGACTATTCTTCTGCCTCCTGTATCTGTACCACGTCTCCCGGCTGTTACCTGACCATTTGCTTGGACTCCGTTTATCCCTTGCCTCACGTTTTTGTACTTCACTGCCAGTTCTGTTACCGACTTTGGACCGCCCGACTATGTGTATTTGTTCTGTGTTTTTTTTGTCCTTGTCTGTGTTTTCCCTTGATTAGTGCAGTCATCGGTCTTCTGGTTGGGACCGGCCTATTTAGGAGTCGGGTTCCCCAAAAGGCAGGGACAGGCGTTGGGACCAGTGTCAGGGCCTGGAATAGAAAAATGCGAACGGCAGCACCAGATGGATTAAAACAGGAACGCCCAAAGATTATCATTCGTTTCTACGTTTAATTCACATAGTTATGCTATTGCTAAGATTATATGGTAGTGATTGGAATTGCTCCGGAACCAGTTTCCCAAAATTCCTGAATTTTTAATCTACACCCATGAAGGCATATAAGAGATGTAAAAACTTGGGGATAGATTGGTTAAATCGTTTTTTGGTTCGAGGAAACAACATATGTCCCAGACCTTTTGGCACCTCCAAATAGGGGTAACTTCCCCTTGCCTGAATTGCTGCAATTGTGGCAATCTGCCAGGGAAATACCTTTACACATCCTCAAAGTGGTAAAAAATTTTAATTGGGAGAGATACACTTGCCGATCCAGCTATAAAATTTATGTAATTACTTGTCCTTGTGGTCTCATGTATGTAGGAGAGACGATAATGAGGTCAGATTGAGGATTAACAACACAAGAGTACCAATTAGGAATAAGTGTAATGGATGCCCCGGTAGCAAAACATTTTTGTGAATTGCGACATTCTTCTCCCAATTAAGATTTCGGGTGATAGATTCTGTTCCCCCATTAAAACGGGGGGGTGATCGAGAAGCATTTTTGAAAAAAGAAGGAGATAGATGGATCTTTTGAGCTACAAACAAATTTCAACCCCTAGGACTAAATTTAGAATTTGAAAATTTTTTTATCCATCCTGTATTTATATGAATCATTGGCCCGTATAATATTTTTAATACATGTTTTTTTTTCCTATCAGATGACACCCTCGGCTCTTCTCTTTGGCGGATTATATTTGTTTTTATTTTTTTGCACAATTAAAGTTTTTTTTTTTAAAATTATTAGGGGTTTTATTTGATACATATATTTAATAGGAATTTTTGCAATAAAAGATTTAATAATCACAAATTTTTTTTTCTGTGTGCTTATGATAGGGTCCCAGATAGTATGAATTGTAATATTAACATACCAGTGGGGACAGAGCATTCCTATGAGAAGTGGATTTTTTTCTATTTCTGTGTGCTTCCCTCTAATTATGATAGGGATTGCCCCCTTTTTTTTTTTCTCTCTCTTTTTGGACAATTATATACAATGCACACTTATGACTTTAGTCTTTTTTAGTTAACTCTATTGAGCGTTCACATCGGTTAATATTATTTGTTTTAAAAGTATAAATAACCCATAATAACGGCAGGGCCCCCTTAAAATAAAGCGCGAGTTGGATTGGACCATTAGTCCAGAAACCCGCGCCTTAGTAAAGAGAGGCCGTGGGTGCCATCTTTATATCGCGTTAAGCTGCTGACATGCGCGGTATCCTTTGCATTATTCCGGATGTGTGAGCGCGGTACCGGCCCGAACTTCCGTCAAGCGCAGTACGTCGGCAGGCGCGAGACCCTGTGTGAGGGAACGATCATGC
>JAODAL010020412.1:0-69507 GCA_025379985.1 Phyllomedusa bahiana | reverse complement strand
TACTTTATATCCAAGGTTACCCAAGTTGTTATGGGTTCATTTGGAGTCAAATATAGGGTATGTATTTATCATCTACAGATATCTTCACTAAACAGTGTCTGTATATTTTAGAACAAACAGTATGTCAGACAGAGAGGTGGCAGGCTCTTCACCTGCGAGTGGCAGTGGCACAATCATTCCTGGAGCAGGCCCAGGTCGCAGCACAGCATGGGGACGTCGCAGCAGGGGTCACTCGGTGTGGCCACAACTGCCGCTGTCATCTAGCGGCCGTGTGCTGACTAGCAACCCAAGGGCTCTTGACTGGTTGACTAGGTCATCCACTTCCTCCCAGATGACATCTGAAACCTCAGCCAAGATTTCGGTGGGAACCTCAGACACAAAACCCTTAGTTGGCTTGGCCGGGGGGGGTCAGCGGCCCTCACCTGTCCTAAACCCGACTCTGTCCCATCCGGTTCACTCATCCAGAGATCTACTATGTGGTATGGGCTCAGCGCCTATATATAGCGGGGATGAACAATTTGATGTGGGCAGTCAGCAGCTACTTGGCAGTGAAGAAATGTGGCCAATATCCCCTGCTTCTTGCAATAGGCGGCAAAGTATAGATGTGGAGAGTGGCATGGGAGGTCATGTTGTGAGGGGTCAACCTCTGCATACCAAGACCGGTGATGAGGACAGCATTTGACGATGAACCCAAATTGATGATGATGTAGCCGACCGCACTTGGGAGCCGGGTAAAGCAAGGGCTTCATCATCGTCAGGAGAAGAGGGCGTCAGCTTGCGGGGTCAGGAAAGCGGCGCAGCAAGCAAGTGGGCTGTGTGCCGTTAGTCAGCAGGGTGGGCAGCAGTGTGAGGTCGGGAGCCAAGCAGCCAGGGGGTAAAAAAACCGCTTCGCAGGTCGAAGAAAGTAGCGGCACAGGGGCTCAGCAAAGGCAGCGGCACATAGTCACTCAGTGCTGAGCATTGGCGGTAAAATCAGCTACTCGGCGGTGTTGTTGTTCTTTGCTAAGACACCGGAGGAGCCGAATATGGGTATATGTAGAATCTGTGGGCAGGGAGCTAACGTTGGCACCACGGCCCTGCGTCAACACATGCAGCGTCACCATCCGGTGGCCTGGGAGAAACGTGGCTCAGATGTGGTGGTCCATCCTGCCGCTGCAGCAGCAGCAGCCAGTGGCACGCATGCCATTGCAGCCAGTCAAGGCTCCACCACTTCTGCAGAAGGGAGCTGTTTCTCTTTGACATCATCTCCCGGTCCAGATGCTCCGCTCCTCGCTACTCATGGCGCCAGCAGTCGTTTAGCGAGGCATTGCAAAAAGACAACAGTATTTCGTCCAACCATCCTAAGGAGCAGAAGCAGACCGTGCTCCTGTCCAAGTTGTTGGTAATGCAGTCCCTCCTTTTCCAAATGGGGGACTCTGCACCCTTCAGAGAACTAATGGCTTGTGCGGCCGAGATGGGGAGTTCCAAGCCGTAATTTCTTTTCCAAAAAGGGAGTACCAGCACTTCATAAATATGTAGAACAGAAAGTGAGCCAGTCCTGAGCATATCGGTTGTTCCCAAAGGTGCACGGCAGCGCGGACGTCTGTAGCTGTAACTTCGGTCAGGGCAATACATGTCCTTTATGGCCCACTGGGTGAATGTGCTTCCTGCCCATACACCAACAACTTGGACAGGAGACGCCGTTTTTCCCCTCACTTTGTCAAACTGCGCCCTGAGTTTTTACCCAGGTGACAAGGAGGGGGAGCAGGAGAAGGGAGGAGGTGATGGGAGGAAGACGGGGCATTTGACCCGCAACACCGTGTAGTATACAGTGGAGAGGAGGCAGGGCCCCTTTGGAGTCATTGTGCAAGGGCCCCGCAGATGCTGATTTGGCCGGGTAGTGAAGCCGAATAGTCAGCACCCGGCAGAGTGTTGATTTTCTGGCTTCCCCCCATTGGGACCCTCGTTAGGGGTAAAATGGGACCCTTTTTTTCCCAGCTATTGAGAGGGAGGACAAACTCAAAAACTATGGGGAAAATCTCCGTATCATTTGGCCGCTGCCTAGTGCAGCATCGTCCCCCCTGACAGGTCTGGGGGGGGGTTTTCTTCAGCGTCACTTATCTCCTCTGCTGGGGAAGGTGGGGGGGTAGGAGCATACCAGCTCCATCAGCACAACCTAAGCTGGAGTACTGATGACAGCTTCCTTCACCCCCCTATAGGAGGAAAGAAAACCGCAAGCAGCAGGGGACTTGGGGAGCCCCGAACCAAAGAGGGGATACATGGACGCACTCTGCCCCCCCATTTAAAGATCCGGGGCTACTGGGAGCCAAAAGGAGGTGGAGCAACTTGCCGAGTTTGCAGTGAAAGCTGTCCTGCCGGCCAGTAGTGTGGCATCAGAGTGGTGTTCAGTGCGGGGGGGCCATCGTTACCCCCCAAAAGAACCCCCTTTTCCACGGGAAATGTGGAACGCTGACCCTTTTTCAAGAGAATCGGCATGGATCGGCCCGGATTCCACACAAAAATGCCTTAGGGTCAGTCGGGGTTAAACTACCCCCTCGCCCCTATTTGATGCCGCCCCCGTGATGCCACACATCGCTGACAGTTTCTCCATCTGCCTACCACCATCTTTACCAGGGGGGTATTGCCCCCCCCCAAAGTCTGTCATTGTGCCCCCTATGACCTCATGCTGCTGCTGCGTTGCTGGTGCCCTGCAAACCAACGTTCATTGTGCCACTCTCTGACCTCATGCGCTGCGCGTTTTCTGCTGCGTCACCTACACCTGTGTCATTGGCCCCTGCCTGACCTCAGAGCGCTGCGGCCCCCAACCCGTTATTGTGCCACTCTTGGCCTACTCCTGTTTTTTTCCACCCCCCAAATGTATTGGGGCCACTGCCCGACCCCATGCGCTGTGCCCTGCCCCCCACACGGTCATTGTGCCACCTGTGGCCCCATACTGTTTGCCCCCCTCCCAAAATTTATTGTGTCACTGCCTAACCCCATGGCTGCTACCCCGGGCCTCCACTACTTTATTGTGCCACTCTGTGGCCTACTATGTTTTGCCCCTCCAGAATGTCATTGTGCCACTGTTTTCCCCATCTGCTGCGCGCCTAAACCCCCCACTATGCATTGTGCCACTTGAGGGGGGTTTCCCGTTTTTTTGCACCTCCCAAAAGTCCGTGCCACTCCACCCCTGTGCTGCTACCGTGACCCCCTCTCTGTCATTGTGCCCTCTTGGGCCCACTCCTGTTTTTGCCCCCTCCAGAATTCATTTTGCCCCTGCCTGACCTCATGCGCTGCTGCCGGCCCTCCACACTTGTCATTGTCCACCTGTGGCCTACAGTTTTGCCCCCTCCAGAATGTCATTGGCCTGCCTAATCATGCTGCCTACGGTGCCCATACTGTCATTGTGCCACTCTGGGCCTAACTTTTTGCCACCCACAGAAATCATTGTGCCCCTGTCTACCCATGTGTGCTGCTGCCGTAACCCCCCACTATGTCATTGTGCCCCTTGGGCCCACTTGTTTTAGTCACCTATAATGTCCGTGCCCCTGCCGACCCCAGCGCGCTACCCCCGGGCCTCCATCTCTGATTGTGCCCCTTGTGGCCACTCCTTTTTGCCCCCCTCCCAAAAAGTCATAGTGAAAAGCCCCGTCCCCATGCTGCTGCTCCATGCCCCCCACACTTGTATTTTGCCACTTTGGCCCACATGTTTTTTCCCACCCCGACGTCATTGTGCCACTATCTGACCTTATTGCTGCTGCCCTGACCACACACTGTGTCTTTGTGCAACTTCTGACCTCATGCGCTGCTGTGGGTGTGCGTAACCCACACATGTTCATTGTCTCACTCTGTGGTTTCTTTTTTTTTCCCTCCAGAATGTATTGTGCCATGTCTACCCCATGCTGCTGCTGCCGGACTACACACTGTGTCATTGTGCCACTGCCGACCTCTGCTGCTGTTGTAGGCTGTGTCTGACCCCCCTCTCTGTCATTGTCCAAACTGTGGCCTTTATGTTTTGCCCCTCAGAACGCATTGTGCCCCTATTTACCTTTTACTGGTGCCCGGGCCTAACCCCGGTTTTTGTGCAATGTCTGACCTATCGCTGCTGTGGTGCTGCGTGACCCCACACACTGGGTTTTATTGTCCCCCTTTGTGGCCTACTCCTGTTTTTTTTTACCTCCCGAATGTCATTTTGCCATGTCTGACCCCATGTGCTGCTTCGGACCTACACACTGTGTCATTGTGCCATGTCTGCCTCAGCTGGGCTTGGCTGCTGCCCTGACCTACACACTCTGTCATTTTGCCCAAAGCCCCGACCTAGCTGCTGGTGGCTGGCGTGACCTACACCGCTGTCATTGTCCAAGTCTAACCCTCTGCGCTGGGCTGCGCCTGACCTACAACGTGTCTTTGTGCCATTTTTTGACCTCATGCTGCGCTGTGGGTGTTTCCTTGACCCACACATGTGTCATTGTCCCCCCTCGGGCCATCCCGTGTTTGTCACCCCCAAATGTCATTGTGCCCCCTGCTGACCCCTTGGTGGGGGCCCCTGACCACACACGTCAATTTTGCCCTTCTGATCATGCTGCGCTGTGGGTGCTGCCGTGACCCACACACACTCTGTCATTTGGCCCGTCTGACCTCATCTGCTGTTGGCGCTGGTACCCACAAGCTTTATTGTGCCCCTGTCTGACTCATGTGCTGCTGTGGTGTGCTGTACCTCACACGGTCATTAACCACTTGTGGCTACTCCCGTTTTGGCCACCTCCAGAATGTCATTGGCCACTGTCTACCTCAGCTGCTGTGCCGTGACCTACACACTGTGTCTTTTGCCACTGTCTACCTCATGCTGCTGCGTGGGTGCTGCCTGACCTACACACCGTCATTGTGCCACTGTCTACCCCATCTGCTGCGTTGCTGCTGCATGATACACACTTTGTCATGTGCCATATCGACCTCAGCTGCTGTGCTGTGTTTCCCTGACCTAACACTGTGTCTTGTTCCCCTTGTGGGCTTCCTTTTTTTGCCACCCTAGAAAGTCATTGGCCATGTTTTTCCTCAGCTGTTTTTGTGTTGCTGCCCGACCTACACACTTTTTCATTGTGCCACTTTTGAAACCCCATGCTGTGCGCTGCTGCTGCCTGACCTACACACTGTTCATTGTTTTCCCCTCTGTGGGGTACTCCTTTTTTTGCCACCTCCGAACGTCATTTTGCCATACACCTTAACTGCTTGCCCTGACCCACACACTGTTCTTTGTGCAAATGTCTGACCCCATGCTGCTCTGTGGCTGTGCCGTGACCCCCACACTGTGTCATTGTCCATTTGTGGCCTACTCCTTTTTTTTTTACCTCCCGAATGTCATTGTGCCACTGTCTGACCTCATGCTGTGCTCCGTGACTACAACTTTGTCATTTTCCACGTCCCCACCTCTGGGCGCTGCCGGACCTACACACCGCATTGGCCCCGCTGCCCTCATGCTGCGCTGTGGTGCGCCGTGACCCACCACGCGTCATTGGCCACTGTCTAACCCCGCGCTGCTGTGGCGCTGCCCGGGGCCCACACACTGTGTCTTTGTGCCCCTTTCGACCTCTGCTGCGTGGGCTGTTGCCTTTACCTACACACTTGTCATTTTCCCACCTGTGGCCCCCCTGTTTTGTCACCTCCAGAATGTCATTGTGCCCCTGTCCTGACTCATGCTGCGCTGCCCTACCTACAACTGCATTGTGCCCCTTCTGACCCCATTGCTGCGTGGCTGTGGTGACCTAACACATCGTCATTGGCACTGTTGCCTCATGCTCGCTGTGGTGCTGCCCGTGACCTACACAGCTGTTATTTTGCCCCTGTCTGACCTCATGGCTGCTGTGGCTGCTGCTGTGACCTACACTGGTCATTATCCCACTCTGTGGCCTACTCCTGTTTTTTGGGCCCCCTCCCAAAAGTCATTGTGCCCCTGTCTGACCTCTGCTGTGCTGCCGTACCCCACACTGGTCTTTTGCCCCTGTCTAAACCCCATGCTGCTGCTGTGGGTGCTGCCCTGCCCACCACTTATTGTGCCATGTCTGACCTATGCTTTTTGTGGTGCTGCCAACCCACACCTTTGTCATTGTGCCACTATTGACCTCATTGGGTGGCCCATGACCTACACACGTGTCATTGTTTTCCCTTTGTGGGGGCTCCCTTTTTTTGCCACCCTTAGAAAGCATTTTCCATGTTAACCTCATGTGTTGCTGTGTCTGCTGCCGTGACCTACACCTTGTCATTTTTTCCCTCTGTGGCCCACTCCTGTTTTTGCCACCTCCAGAATGTCATTGTGCCACTGTCTGACCTCATGCGTGCGCCGGACCTACACACGTGTATTTTGCCATGCCTGACCTATGCTGGCGTGCCCTGCTGCCATGACCCACAACTGTTATTATGCCCCTTGGCTACTCCTTTTTTGCCAAACCCCTTGAATGTCATTGTTAGAGATGGGCGAATCGATTCTTACAAAGTGGAACTCTATTAGAATTTCAGGAAAACTTCGGTTCTGAACAAAGTCGAAGTTTGGGGTACTTTTGGTGAACGAAGTACGCTAGCAAGTAACCGTGCTTTGATGTTAAAATGGCTGCGAGCACCATGGGCTCATTGGGGACAAAGCACTCTGGGAGGAAAGAAGGGCAATTAGCCTGCATGACATGTGCAGAGATTGAGCCAATCAGAGGGACCGGTGGGATTTCTGTGACGTCACCGCACTATATAAGTCGGGAGCGACTGCCGGGAGCTACACTCCTCTCACTGTGCTCATCAGGGAAGGTTCTGCCGCGGCTGATAGCTCTTACTGAAGAATTGATTTTTATATATATATTGATTTTTATTTCTGTGGGGTGTCTCAGCTTGTCTCAGAGATTGTTCTCTTAATGTTCTATTTCTAATTTTTTGGGGTATTGGATCTGAAATCCAGTGTGCGTCCACTGCAGCTGCATATACATTCAATATCGTAGTCGTGGGCAGGCAGAAGGTCAGGGCAGGCGGCAATGGTTCGTGGTCGTGGACAGGCAGGAAGGTCAGGGATGGTGCAGAGGTTCGGAGTCAGGAAAATGTAGCAAGAGGTCTGGTACACGGTAGGGCGAGAACACACCTTAGGGAACGCTTTAGCAAGGCACTGATGGTAACATAGATCCAGAGGAAGTGAACGTGGGTGCAAAACTATTTAGGACAGCGCCCCGGCAATTACCCAATTACCAGGCGCACTGTCCTTTAAATGTACGTGAACGCGGCGCGTGCACGCGCTAGGGGGCGCGCACGCGCTTCAGCCGGCAGGGGACGGGACCCTGACGGGATCGATGCACAGGTGAGTGGATGGGACGGGTGGCGCCACACACCGGCAGTGCGGTCCGCGGTGGCCCCCCGTCCCGCCGAGGACGCCGCCTCGGGGAACGCGGGATGCGACCGCGGTCCGAACCACGGACCGCGGCGCAACCCGTTACAGTACCCCCCTCCCCTTAGCCTCCCCACCTTTTAGGCCGCAGAAAATCTGAGGATGAGGTCCGATATCAGGATATTGGATTCGGCTCCCAGGATCTCTTCATACAGGTCCGAAGCCCCTCCATTTACGAAGGTAGAACCGTCTCCCTCTGACTCGTTTTCATATCTAAAAATGTCCTTTACCTGAAGATGTCAGTGGATTCGGATACTGGGAAGGCGTCACATTCATTGAGAGAACCGGTTCAGCACCAGAGGTTTAAGGAGGGACCATGAAAATGCGTTGTGGTTCCGGAGAGAGGGAGGCAAACAGGCTTGTATGTCACAGGGTTCAACTGGCGAAGAACTCTTGAAGGGTCCGGGAAGCGAGGGCCGCATTTAAGACTAGGGACCTTCAGGCGCTCATATCTTGAAGAGAGCCAAACTTGGTCCCAGGAAGAAGACATCGGGGCAGGCTCCTTTCCTTTTGTTCAGCCTGAGACTTCATACGGGCGAGGCCCGAAGTAGAGAATGTCGCGTCCTCCTGCCAGATGGCATTGATATCCCGAAACCTGGCGTTGTCAGCGGGCACATCGAGTTAGGAGGGCAGGGGAAGGGGGGGGTGCGGGTGGCCGCGCACATAGACTTAACAAAGACCGGGGAGACGCCCCGGCAGCATCCGAGACCCGATGGTTATATGCAAATTCGGGCCCACGAGCAGCTCGGTCAGTTGTCCTGACGTCCAGGACAACAAAGTGACGACAGGTATCTCAAGAGATATGGTTCACCCTCTCCACCTGCCCATTGGACTGGAAGGTGATAGGGCGATGTAAAGTCCAACTTGACTTGCAGATGGGAGACTCAACGCACGCCAAAAACGGGAAACACAATTGAAACACCGCGGTCGAAGACGAATGTGTGGAGGGCAGTCCATGAACGGAATACATGCCGTCGAAGTAATAGACTAGCCAATTGTGGGGCTGACGGTAGGCCTGGGAGAGGCACTCAAAGTGTGAAATCTTGAGAAACCGGCTCTGTCACCACCCAGATGACCGAATTCCCAGTAGGAGACTGCGTACGATCCGTGACGAAGTCCTTAGCTATGTGCGTCCATGGGATTTGCAGGCACAGGCAGAGGTTGACATAGAGGCCAGCGGGCCTGTGGCGTGGGACCTTGTTCGAGCAAATGTGTCACACAGTCCGAGGGGGTTGTAGTCCTTGACATCCTGTGCTAGAGTCGGGCACACCAGTAGTGCCGCGAGATCAATGGCATAAGACTTACGAGCTCCGGGATGACCAGCAACCAAGGAGCTATTGCCCCCACTCCAGAATCTTCCTCTTGAGTGATGGCGGCACGTCTACCGTCTTGCCCGTAGGGATGTTTTGGAAGACCCCTGCGGGAGACCTCAGTGAAACCAACACACCATTTCGGGGGAAATGATGTGTTGTGCACGGGTTCCTCACGACCACCGTCCGAGGCACGAGAGAAGGGAATCCGCTTGACGTTTTGTCAGCAGGCACGGAAATGTATATGAAATCAAAACTTAGTGACGTGGGTGCAAAACTTATATAAGGGTCAGGCCCGGCAATTACCCAATTACCGGCGCCTGTCCCTTTAAATGTTCGTTGAAAGCGCGGCACGCGCTAGGGGTGCGCACACGCATTCCGGCTGGCAGGGGACGTGGGAACCGGCGGATCGAGGATAGGTGAGTGGATGGGAACGGGTGGCAGCCACGAACCGGCTAGTGCGGTCCGCGGGGCTCCCCGTCCCCGTGCGGGGACCCGCCGCGGGGAAAGCGGGTGCGACCGCGGTCCGAACCACGGACCGCGGCGCAACCCGTTACACAGGGGTTAATTAAGCGTTGTTTTGCTGGTGTGCTGACCCCAAGAAACCGTCATTTTCAAACGCACAAAATACATAGATTTTTCCTGTGCATAACTCACAAGCGGAAGGTTAATTACAATGTTATCTCGTTATTGTGTGGCGTTGAAAACACGCATTTGTAACTCGCTACAAAGCTACTAGTTTGTGGTGGCCAATTGTTTTGGCGAAAATTTCTACATTCCAGGGGTTAATTAAGATTTTAAAAACGTGGTTTTGCTGGTGTGCTGACCACCAAGGAAACCGTCATTTTCAAAGCGAAAATTATATAAATTTTTCCTGTTGCATAATTCACAAGCAAGGTTAATTACAATTTTATCTCTTGTTGTGTGCGTAGTAAACACGCAATTGTAAACACGCTACAAAGCTACTAGTTTGTGGTGGGCCCAATTGTTGCCGAAATTTACATCACGGGGTTATTAAGCGTTGTTTTGCTGGTGTGCTGACCACAAGAAACCGTCATTTTCAACGCTAAAATACATCCATTTTTCCTGTAGCATAATTCATAAGCGAAGGTTAATTACAATTTTATCTCTTGTTGTGTGGCGTTGAAAACACGCAATTGTAACACGCTACAAAGCTACTAGTTTGTGGTGGCCCAATTGTTTGGCGCAATTTACATCCAGGGGTTAATTAAAGCGTTGTTTTGCTGTGTGCTGGACCCAAGAAACCGTATTTTCTAACGCTCCAAAAATATATAATTTTTTCCTGTAGGCATAATTCTCAAGCGAAGGTTTAATACTATTTTAATCTCTTGTTTGTGTGGCGTAGAAAAACACGCATATTGTAACCACGCTACAAAGCTACTAGTTTGTGGTGGGCTCAATTGTTTGGCGCAATTTACATCCAGGGGTTAATTAAGCATTGTTTTGCTGGTGTGCTGACATCCAAGAAAACGTCATTTTCACACGCCAAATACATACATTTTTCGGTAGCATAATCACAAGCGAAGGTTAATTACAATTTTATCTCCTATTGTGTGGGTAGAAAAAACACGCAATGTTACACGCTACAAAGCTATAGTTTGTGGTGGGCCCAATTGTTTGGCGAAATTTACATCCAGGGGTTAATTAAGCGTTGTTTTGCTGGTGTGCTGACCCCAAGAAAAACCGTCACATTTCAACGCCAAAAAAATATATACATTTTCTCCTGTAGCATATTTCATAAGCGAAGGTTAATTACAATTTTATCTCTTGTTGTGTGGTGTAGAAAACACGCAATTGTAAACACGCTACAAAGTTACCTAGTTGAGGTGGCCAATTGTTTGGCGCAATTTACACTCCCAGGGGTTAATTAAGCAGTTGTTTTGCTGGTGTGCTGATGTCCAAGAAACCGTCATTTTCAACGCTTAATACATACATTTTTCCTGTAGAATAAAATTCATAGCGAAGGTTAATTACAATTTTATTCTTGTTGTGTGGCGTTGAAAACACGCAATTGTACACGCTACAAAGCTACTAGTTTGTGTGGCCCCAATTGGTTTGCGCAATTTCATCCAGGGGTTAAATTAAGCGTTGTTTTGATGTGTGCTGACCCCAAGAACCGGCTTTTCAACGCTAAAAATACATTACATTTTTCCTGTGCATAAATACAAGAGAAGGTTAATTACAATTTTATCTATTTGTTGTTGTGGCTGTTGAAAAACCACGCAATTGTAACAGCTACAAAGCTTCTAGTTTGTGGTGGCCCAATTGTTTGGACGCAATTTACATCCAGGGGTTAATTAAGCGTTGTTTTGCTGGTGTGCTGACCCAGAAAACCGTCTCATTTTCAACGCTAAAAATACATCCATTTTTCCCCATGTAGCTAATTCATAAGCGATGGTTAATTACAATTTTATCTCTTGTTGTGGGGCGTTGAAAACCGCAATTGTAACAACGCTACAATGCTATAGTTTGTGGTGGCCCATTTGTTTGGCGCAATTTAACATCAGGGGTTAATTAAGGCGTTGTTTTGCTGGTGTGATGACCCAAGAAAACGTCATTTTCAACGCCAAAAATATATACATTTTTCTGTGCATAATTCACAAGGAAGGTTAATTACAATTTTATCTCTTGTTGTGTGGCGTAGAAACACTGCAATTGTAACACGCTACCAAAGCTTCTAGTTTGTGGTGGCCAATGTTGCCGCAATTTACATCCTGGGGTTAATTAAGCATTTTTTTGCTGGTGTGCTGACCCCAGAAACCGTCATTTTCAACGCCAAAATATATCATTCTTCCTGTAGCCTAATTCACAAGCGAAAGTTAATTACAATTTTATCTCTTGTTGTGTGGTGTAGAAAACACGCAACTGTAAATCGCTACAAAGCCTATACGTTTGTGTGGGCCCAATTGTTTGGCGCAATTTACATCCAGGGGTTAATTAAGCGTTGTTTGCTGAGTTGTACTGACCCAAGAAACCGTCCTTTTTCACGCCAAAAATTATACATTTTTCCTCGTAGCATATTCACAAAGCGAAGGTTAATTAGCAATTTTATATCTTGTTGTGATGGCGTAGAAAAAACGCAATTGTAAACACGCTACAAAGCTATAGTTTGTGGTGGCCAATTGTTTGGCACCATTTACATCCAGTGGGTTAATTAAGCGTTGTTTTGCTGGTGTGCTGACCCAAGAACCGGTCATTTTCAAAGCACAAAATAATATACATTTTTCCTGTAGGCATAAATTCACAAGCGAAACAGGTTTAATTACAATTTTATCTCTTGTTGGTGGCGTAGAAAACACGCAATTGTAACACGCTCCAAAGCTACTAGTTGTGGTGGGCCATTGTATGGCGCAATTACCAACCTTTTTAAAAAAATCTAATATTCATTTATTTCTTTACCCTAATAAAAACCTTCAATTACAACTCCCAAAAAATATACAAAATACCATTAGCATAAAACACATCTATTATACAAACACATAAACATTTTATATTCTATATAAACACCCTCCAAATAACACTCAACACTCAACAATAATATATTTATTCCAAAATCTAATTCTCCACATACCCACCCTTTTATCAAACCTACTGGTTAGTATGAAAGGGAGTTAGCTGTTTGTGATTTTAGATAGTTATATCTTAAATGCTTGCTCTGGCGTGTGTGCTCTACTCACGTCACACTCTCTCTCACACACACACATTTGACTCTCTGCTCTTTTTTTGTAGATCTTCAAGCAGTTATTTTTATGGAGCTTATTTATCAAGCGTGAGGTTAATTACAATTTACATCTTCTCTTGTTGTGTGACGGTAGGAAACACGCAATTGTAACACGCTACAAAGCTACTAGTTTGGGGGTGCCCATTTGTTTGGCGCGCAATTTACATCCAGGGGTTAATTAAGGTGGTTTTGGCTGGTGTGCTGGACCCCAAGAAACCGTCTTTTCAACGGCCAAAAATACATACATTTTTTCCTGTAGCATATTTCACAAGCAGGTTAATGTACAATTTTATTTCTTGTTGTGTGGCGTAGAAAAACACGCAATTGTAACACGTACCAAAGCTCTAGTTTTGTGGTGGCAATTAGTTTGGACTCAAATTACTAATCCAGGGGTTAATTATGCCGAGTTGTGTTTGCTGGTGTGCTGACCTCAAGAAACGTCATTTTCAAAACGCCGAAAAGATATATTACATTTTTCAGTAGCATAATTCACAAGCGAAGGTTACTTACAATTTTATCTCTTGTTGTATAGCGTAAAAAACGCATTGTAAACACGCTACAAGCTACTTAGTTTGTGGTTGCTCAATTTTTTGCGCAATTTACATCCAGGGGTTAAGTTAAGCGTTGTTCTGCCGGATTGTACTCTGTAAAAGAAGACTTTGTTTTTCACCGCGCACAGAAGAAATTCTGTAGCATAAATTTCATATCGAAGGTTATTGTAAGCCTGTTTGTGCTTTTATATTCAGTAAAATACACAGAGTTTTTAAACAGCACACACAGTCAATTTTGTTCCGTGGCCCATTTGTGGAGCCGCGATTTTATCCATGGGTTACCAAGCTGTCTTAGTGGGTTCATTTTGGCTTCAAATACAGGGTGTGTATTTATCATATACAGATATCGCATCAAACAGTGTTGTACTTTTAGAAACTAACAGAGTATGTCAGACAGAGAGGTGGCAGGCTCTTCACTTGCGAAGTGGCAGAGTGCAACAAACATTCAGGCCCAGTCGCAGCACAGAAGGGGACGTCGCAGCAGGGGTCTCTCGGTGGCGATCTAGCAGCCGTGTGTTGTTCACACCCAATGTTCTTGATTGGTTGATAGGTGCATCACTTCCTCCCAGATGACATTCTGATCCAACCCCAGCCAAGATTCGGTGGGAACGGTCAGACACATACCCTTAGTTGGATCATGCCCGGGAGCGGTTCAGCGGCCCGTACCTGTCCTCAACCCGCCTCTGTCCCATCGGTTCCCGCAGCCACGAGATGCTACTATGTGGTCAGGTCAGCGCCACCTATATAGCGAGGATGAAACATTTGAGGAGGGAGTCAGCAGCTACTTGGCAGCGAAGAAATGGGGCACAATATCGCCCTGCTTCTGGCAGTAGGCGGCAAAGTTAGATGTGAGAGTGGCATGTGGGAGGTCATGTTGTGAGGGGTCAGCCTCTGTTACCAGACCCGGTGATGGAGGACAGCTAGTGACGTTGAAACTCAAAATAGATGATGATGTAGCCGACGCCCAACTTGGGAGCCGGGTGAGGCCAGAGGCTTCATCATCGTCAGAGAAGAGGGCATCAGCTTGGCGCGTCAGCAGCGGCGCAAGCCAGCAAGTGGGTCGTGTGGGCCGTTGAGTCAGCAGGACATAGCACGCAGTTGTTGAGGTCCGGGGTCAAGGCGGCCAGCGGGTTAAAAAACCCGCGCTTCGCGGATCAAGAAAGCTTGAGGCAAGGGGATCAGCGAGCAGCGACGGCAGTAGTCACTCAGTGCGGAGCGTTGGCGGTAAAAAATCCGATACTACGGGCGGTGGGGCGGATGTTGGGCAGTTCTTTGCTAAGACCCCGGAGGAGCCGAATATTGGGTATTTCGTAGGAATCTGTATGCAGAAAGTGAAGCGTGGCCAGGGTGCTAATGTTGGGCACCACGGCCCTGCGTCATTACACATGCAGCGTAACCATCCGGTGGCCTGGGAGAAACGTGGCTCAGTTGTGGTGGTTCATATCCTGCCGCCGCAGCAAACGGAGCAGCCAGCAGCGCCCAGTGGCACGCATGCCATTAAAGCAGTCAAGGCTCACCACCTCTGCAGAAGGGAGCTGTTTCTCTTTGACATATCTACGGTCAAGATGCCTCCTGCTCCTCGCAAATCATGGCGCCAGCAGTGTTCACCCGAGGCGTTTTGCAAAGGGAACCGTATCGCCCAAAACCATCCAAAGGGTGCAGAGCTGACCGTGCCCCTGTCCAAGTTTTTGGGTACTGCATTTCCCCCCCTTTTCCCAAAATGGGGGAAATTTTGCCCCATTAGGAAAAAATGGCTTGTCCCGAGCCAAAGATGGAGATTTCCCCAAACCCGTAATTTCTTTTCCCAAAAGGCAGTCCCAAGCAATTAAAAATATTTTAGAAAGAAGGGGGGCCCAGTCTTAACTTATCGGTTTGTTCCAAGGTGCACGGGCAGCGGCGGTGTCTGGGACCCATTTACATGCCCTTTAACCCCCCCACTAGGTGAATGGTTTCCCGGCCCCCAGGGACCCCAAAAATTGGACGGGAACCCCGCTTTCTCCTCCACGTTGTAAAACTGTGTCCTGCCCCAATGCCCGGGCCTCCTCCTCCCCCCCCACCATCTCAGCCCCCAAAAGTACTGCCCATCATACCCCAGGGTTTTGGGCCGCGGTGTCACGAAGTTCTACCCCTGGCTTGCCTCGGTGAACGAAGTCCCAGGGGAGGAACTGCTCCGCGCCCATCCCGGGGAAAAAAAATCGATGTGTGGTTTCTCCGCCCCACTGCAAATGGGAAAACCATGGTGACAGACAATGGGGGAAAAAGGGTGTCCAAGCTGAAAACCGAGGAGGGAGGGTCCATGCGCCTGCATGGAGCCGTGTTAAATTTCGGGGTTTGTAAAAGTTTTCCCACCGATTTTTCAGAACATTTTTGAAAATGGCCGGAAAAACTGTGCATGCACTTTTTCCTTTTCTTTTAAAACCCAAAAAACACCCCTCTTGAGTTGCAGGGGCAAAAAGGGCCCTCCCCCAACACCTCTGTTAGGCGATGTTTCCCCCATTGGAATTCCACCCTGCAAGGGTTGGGACCGACTGTATGAAAAGAGAAAGGCCTTTAAAAACGATTTTTTTGGATGATCCAGGCAGACAAGAAGTACCCCCGGGGTTTTAACTTTGTTGTCACCCAAGGGGGAAGCAAATGGTGACCCCTGCCGTTTTTTTTGAGGCCATTCGGGGGGGCGACGTTTTTTGTAGTGGGAAGGGGACTAGGGTTTTGAATAACGTCATTCCACTGCTTCATGCCCGGGAAAAAAGATGGGGAAAAAATCTGTCTGGGAAAAGGGGACTGCGGACTTTGGCGATTTTCATCTTGAGGCCCCATGAGTTGGTGGGGATGAAATGGAGGAGAAGGAGGGAGGAGGAGGGGTTTTTGGGAAAGCAGAAGCATTGTCTGGTAAATGAGTGGATTTTCTACCCAGGGGGGACAAGAGAGGAGGAGCAGGAGAAGTGGAGGGGGTTGGATGGAAAGATGAAAAAGGACGAGGCAGATGACCCCCAAGCCCCGGGCAGTTTTACAGGGGGAAATGGGGCGGGGGCCCCTGGAGTACTTGTGCAGTTGGCCCGCAGCATGCTTTTTTTCCCCGGGTATTTGGAACGGGCCGAATAGCAGCATCCGGCAGAGGGATAAATTTGGCTTCCACCCTTTTGGGCCCTTGGGGCTCCCGGCCCAAATGAGACCCTTTTTTTCCCAGCTATTGAGAGGGAGGAAAAATTTAAATATATGGGGAAAAATCCCCCCTTTAATCAGTTGGTCGCTGCCTATGTGCGGCATCGTCCCTCCTCGGGACAGGTCTGTTCGGGGGGTTCCTCAGTCCCTCACGTATTTTCTGCCGGGGTTGCTGGGGGAAGGTGGGGGGGTCGGGCAGTCCCAGCTCCATCAGCTGAAAACCTTAGTCTGGAGTCCTGAGAGCGCTTTCCTTCCCCCGCCTGGTGAGGGGGGTTTGTCGCCGGAGCAGCAGCAGGACCTGGAGCGGGGCCCTAAACCCAACGGGTGGGGGCCCTATTGGACAGCATTTGCCCCCCAGTTAGAAGTTTCCGTGGATACGGGGAAACCCAAAATGGATGTGTGGCCACAATTTTTGGCCGAGTTTGCAGTGGAAAAATTGTCCTCCCGGGGGCAGTAGTGTGGCCCCCGGTGGGTGTTCAGTGCGGGGGGGGCCAAATCTTTTCCCCCAAAGGAAAACCCCGCTTGTAAAGGGAAAAAAATGTGGAACGACTGACCTTTGTCAAAAAATGAATCAGGCGTGGATCAGAGGATTTCCACACACCAATGCCTTGGCGTCAGGGCTTTCATCGCCATGGCGTCTTACCAAAAATGTGAGAAAAGAGTTTTGGGTTCAAAAAATACCTCCCCAGCCCCTATTCTGATTTCCGCCCCGCCTGATTTCCACACAAACTGCTGCCCGTTTCTCCCTCTGCCACAACCATTTTTTACCAAAAGTTTGGTTTTTTCCACCCACCTCCACACTCTCTCATTTTGCCACTGTCTTTACCTCTGCTGCTGCTGTGGCTGCTGCCTTTACCTCCACACTGTTTCATTGTTTGCCCCTCTGTGGCCTACTCCTGTTTTTCCACCCCCAGAATTTTCATTGTGCAATGCCTGGGCCTCATGCTGCTGTGTGGCTGCTGCCGTGACCTCCACCTGTGTCCCCCCCCCTTGGGGCCACTTTTCTTTACCTCATGCTGTGGGGTGGCTGCTTTCCGTGGGCCTCCCAACGTGTCATTGTCCCCCTTTTTTTGGCTACTCCTGTTTTTGCCCTCTCCAGAATGTGATTGTGCCACGCCTAACCCCCATGCTGCTGCTGTGGCTGCTGCCGTGACCTCCCCACTGTGTAATTGTCCACTCTGTGGCCTAATTCTGTTTTTGCCACCTCCAAAAATTTTTTTTCATTTTTTTTTTCCCCCCTTTTTTGGGACTGTTCCTCATTTTCTTGGGTGCTGGGGGTGTTTGCCATTTTCCTCACCACTGGTTTTGGCCCCAATTTTTTGTGCCACTTTCTGACCTCCCTGCTGCTTTCTGGGGGCTGGGTGCCCTGACCCCCACACTGTGTTTTTTTGTTCCACTGGGCGGGCCTCATGCTGCGCTGTGGTGCTGCTTTTGACCTCCCCTTTGTCATTGTCCCACTCTGTGGCCTACTCCTGTTTTTGCCACCCCCAGAATGTCCCTTGTGCCAAATGCCTGACCCCAAAGTGCTGCTTTTGGGGTGCTGCCGTGACCTTTCCCCCCTGTGTCAAATTTTGCCCCTGTCTGACCTCATGCTGCTTTCTGTGGCTGCTGCCGTGACCTCCACATTGTGTATTGTCCCCCCTCTGTGGCCCACTCCCGTTTTTGCCAAAATCCAGAATGTCATTGTTTTCCCCTGCCTGTACCCCTTTTTGCTGCTGCCGTGCCCCCAAACTGTGTCATTGGGGCCCCTGCCTGACCCATGCTGATGCTGTGGCTGCTTCGGTGACCCCCACACCCGTGTCTTTTGCCCCTGTCTGATGTTTTAAAGCTGCTGTGGTGGGGTGCCCCTGGGGGGGGGCCCCCCACACTTTTGTCATTGTGCCACTTTTCTGACCCTCAGCTTTTTTTCTGTGGCTGCTGCCAAAAAACCCTTAACCCCCTCCCCCCCTGTGTCAAATTTTGCCACTGTTTGACCCCATGCTGCTGCTTTGGGGTGGTGCCGTGAACCCCCAACTGTGTCATTTTTCCCCTCTTTTTGGCCCTTTCCCGTTTTTTGGGCCCCCTCCAGAATGTCTTTTTTGCCACTGCCTGACCCCCATGGGGGTGCTGCTGTTTGGGTGCTGCCGTGACCTCCAAAACTGTGTCTTTGTCCCACTTGTGGGCCCTTTCTCCTTTTTTTTTGCCACCTTTCCGAATTTCATTGTGCACTGCCTGACCTCATGCTGCTGCTGCCGGGGACCCCCCACTGGTGTCATTGTTTCCCCTGCCTGATCTCAAAGCTGCTGCTGGGGGCTGGCCATGACCCCCACACTTGGTCATTTTTGCCACTGTTTTGACCTCATGCTGTGCTGTGGGTGGTGCCGTGACCCCACACTGTGTCATTGTTTCCCCCTCTGTGGCCTACTCCTGTTTTTGCCCCCCTCCCGAAATTTATTGTGCCCCTGTTTTTACCTTCCCCCCTGCTGTGTGGTGCTTTCCGTGACCTACAACTGTGTCAAATTTTCCCTTCTGTGGCCCAATTTCCCGTTTTTTCTACCCAGGGAAATTTTATTTTGCCACCCGTCTGATCATGTTTCTGCTGTGGTGCTGCCGGGGACCTTACCTGTGTCATTGTGCCCCTGTTTACCTCTCTGCTGGTGTGGCTTTTTTGCCGGGGACCTACCCCACTGTGTCAAGTGCCCTGTCTGACCTAAAGCTGCTGGTGGCTGCTGCTGGACCTACACACTGTGTCTTGTGCCAATGTTTTGGGCCTCATGCTGCTGCTGTGGTGATGCCGTGAAATACACATTTTGTCATTGTCCCCTTTTGACCTCATGCTGCTGCTGCCCTGACCTCCCCACTGTGTCTTTTTTGCCAAATTTTGTGAAACCCCAAATTTCCCGTTTTTGCCACCTTCCCGAATGTTATTGTGCCCCTGCCCGACCTCATGCTGCTGTGGCTGCGCCCTTTACCTTTACAAAAATGTCACTAATGTTGCCCCCTGAGCTCTCGCTTGTTTTTTTCCCGCCCTTTTTCTGGCTTGACTTTTTAGGGAACCCCTTTCCCCCTTTTTAGTTTTTTTGGTCCCCGTTTTGCCCCCCTTAAATTTCCCCGGGAAATTTTTTAGTGAAGCGAATTTAAAAAGCGGGGGGCAGTCATGTGCGTGTCATACTAAAACAAAAAATTGTATGGGGAAAACCTACCAAGGGTCCCTCTGCATATTTAAGCATGGCCCCCCAAAAGTTTTACAGCACCCCGCAGGCTCTATGCAAACCTGGAAATAGCTGGTTTTTAACGTGATTCGTCCCGAGGTAATACGGAACGAAGTTATTTTTGTCGGGAAATTCGGGAAAGTCACCGAATCGAATTTTTGAGAAACTCGCCCATCTCTAATTGTGGGCATCGTGACGTCACCAGACAACCCGGATGCTGTAATTCAGCGTCCGGGCTGTCTGGTAGGAGATCAACAGCGGCCGTTACCGCGTCAGGATCGCGGCCAGCAGGAGCTCATTCCTGCTGCCCGCATCTGCGATGTCGCGACCACGATGTCGTGACATCGAGGGGTTAATCCCCCGTGGCCGAAGCTCACTCCGGCCATGGGGGAAGCGGCATGATGCCAGTGGTAATATACCGCTGGTTCCATGCCGCGTTCTTGCGCGCTCCGCTTGTGAGCGCGCAAGATCGCCATGACGTACTCATATGTCAATTTGCAGGAACCCCTACCCAACATTGACGTATGAGTATGTCAAATGTCAGTAAGGGGTTAAATAGCTGTATTGCACTTTAGTTCGCCACAGTTTTTTTCAAATAGCCACGTTGTACTTAAATTTGTATACAGAAATTTTGTATTTGCAGGTGTATTTCATTGGTACAAAAACCGCCGTTTGTTATCTGTATAACTTTTAAATAGCTGTATTGCACGTGGTGTGGCCCTAGTTTTTTTCAAATAGTTGAAACGAAAAATTTTGATAGAAAAATTTTCTAGTAACTGTTTCGTTTGTCATTTGCTGCAAAAAAACGCAATTTCTCATCCGTGTAACTTCTGAATATTTTATTGCGCTCGCTGAATCTCATTTTTGGCGCAGACAGCGCACTTGTATGATAGTTTTGTTGAAAACAAACAATTCCTAGTCCTACTAGGCAGTTTGTAAAATTCCCTGGGACTAAAGGGAAGAACACTGTTGATTTTTTTTTACGGTTCTTCCACCAGACCGCATTTCACAGGTATTCGCTAAAACAATTCAGTTTCTAATCCTAGTTGGCTGTAGGAAATTAGAGGATTTAAGAATAGCTGTGATTTGCTGTCTTTCAATAAGAACTGTCAAAAACCTTCCATACCTTTTAAATTTTATCTTTCTGAACATGGAGCGAAATGCAGGTGGTAAGCGAGCAAAAAAGGGGTTTAGGACATGGAGGTAAGGTACGAGAGAAGGTGCTCTTTCCAGTGCTGGCGACAACACGCAAGCTATGGATCGTGGGTTTGCAGGACCGTCAGGCCGTCATTTACTGGTCAGGGCCCTGTGAATCTCAGTAACGCGCAGCGTCACCAATCTGTTCTTCATTGGTTAATGCAACCTGCATCCAGCAGTCTTACCTACTTCTCCTCCCAGTCTTTCAAAAGATCAAGAGGCCAAAGAGAATGATTTTGTCTGCTTTGACGCCCAATCGCTGCCATCAGAGGAGGAGAAGGAAGCCGGTCAATCGGCAAAAAATCCCGGGCGGTCGGCAACGCCTTGCAGTGCCTGTTGCTTGAAGCCCGCACTCCAAGATGCAGAATGTCAGGACGAGGAACTCACCTGTGTTTGATGAAAGATGATGATGATGTCATTTTCCGATCCAACGTGGTTTTTTTTCAGCAGAATTTGCTTGCGAGCGCTCATCACTGCATGAGGAGGAAGACGATGGGGTAGTTCAGTACGGCTCCCGCCTCAAAAAGGGAGGGTGGTCGCACAAGTCCGCTGAGAATTTTTCTGCCCGCCACGATCAGCGGAAACACCGTTCCTCGCTTATCGCCGTCGAAAATGTCCAGGACCTCTCAAGCCTGGGCCTTTTTCGATCAAGCCTCTGATCACCCAGTGATTCTATCCGCCTTGCGTAAAACGCATCAGTAGAGGGAAGAATCTTAGGTGTTTAACCACCACCAACATGTCTAGTCACCACCAACCACTGTCACACCCTCTGTCTCCGCCACCACCAAGCGTTCCTCAGCTACCCATGTCTCTCAGAGTCATGATCAAGGATCAGCCTCCGCTTCAGCCTCCACAAATCGCCCAAGTAACCACCACACCAACCCAGAAGACCCATCCTACCCCTTCTCCTTCCCCCAGTTTGACGACCTACACGCCGTACAGCGGCCAGTCTAGCATCCAGCCTTCTGTCTACCAGGTTTGGGAGCAGAAGAAACACTTTAACCCAAACCATCCCAAAGCCAAAAGCCTGAATGTCGGCATTGCCAGGCTATTGGCCTTGGAAATGTTGCCTTTCCATCTGGTGGACACAGATGGGTTCCGCCACATCACGGCCCTTGCCTGCTCCCAATACCAGATGCCGAGCAGGCATTTCTGTTCCAGATGCCTTGGTCAGCCACGTGTCATCTAAAATTTCAAGCGCGTTGTCTGCATCTGTGTCCAGCAAAGTCCATCTGACCACCGACACATCTCTGTGACAGCTATATCTCTGTGACAGCTCACTAGGTGAGCTGGGTGGATGTCTCTGGTGGTGACGGTGGCTCTCAGGCTCGGCGCACGGTCTTCAAAACCGCAGGTATGGTGCAAGGTTCTTTCCCCCAAGGTCCTCTGGTGGCATCACGTGCCTAGAGAAACCAGGCCGTGTTGAAATTAATCTGTCTTGGAGACCGTCAACACACAGGTAAGGAGCTGTGGACGGGCGATTATTATCGACAAAGTTGAAATCGGCACGGTTTTTATGTTGATCGGATTTTTCCGATCACGCGATAATTTAGGTTAAAATCTGCGCAATCGAAGTTTTCCTGAAATTCTAAACGAATTCCACTTCGTTAGAATCAATTCGCCCATCTATAGCTGTGGTCGATTGCAACCGTGCATCTAATATCTTTTACAGAGGAAGGTGGCTTCCTCTGTCCCTATCAGGACCCCACTGTGTGATCACAGGGTGCTAATGGTTACCATGACAGCCTGTAAAGGCTTCTGGTTAGGATAAGCGATTAAAAATCAAAAAAGTTAAATGGGGCACATTTTTAAGTTGATCGGAAAATTTCCCGATCACACGTATTTTGGGGTGAGAATCGCGATAATCTATTACTATTTGCGCCTTTTTCGGCGCTCCTGTCTTTTTGGGGCACCCAAAAATCACTTAGAGAATAAGCAGGTGAGCGGGGTGTCGACTCATAAAGGGAAAAGGTATTTTTGTGATTGCTGGAAAAATCACATGACCTCGGTTTTTACATAGAACAGCCCTTTCCTGTTCAGCATCAGTGTGGTCTTTTATCTAAGACAAACTGTGCTCGGCCCTCCTCAAAAAGCTCATGAAACTGTTCCTTTGTTCAAACGAAAACTATGCTTTAGTTGAACATTAGAACTTAGGTAGATTAGAGATTTTTCTTTTTTAGTTTTTAAAGGCTGAGACTTTTAAAAAGAAGCATTAGCCAGTACAGTCGCAGGGGGGAGGGTGGGGTAATGGGGGGGGGGGGGGGGTGGGGGGCGAACACAGACGGAAGGATGGCACAGGTAGGCTTTTAAAAGGAGGGTGGATAATTGTCGCCCAGACCGCTTGACCCTGCATTGAAATGGGGTTTTTATTAAAGTTTGTTTGGCAGTTTTTTGGTGAAATTTTAGCTTGTTTTTTGTGAAACCTGTACTTATATTAGAATACAGAATTTTCAGTCACCCGGGTGAAAATTAAGGTCAAAAAACACTTTTATTATCCTGTACAAAAATTTTTTTAAAGTTTTTTTCATTTTGGCGCAGCCCAGCTTTGTTCAAAGACCCATTTTTTATTTCAATAGGCAGGACTTTTCTAGCCCCGGGTGTTTTTAGGTGCAAAAACCCACGTTTTATTATCTGTACACAATTTAATTAGTTTATTCATTTTGGGCGCGGGCCCTTTTTTGTTAAAAAACCCATTTTGTACGGAATTACCATACAAAAATGTGCTAGTAATTGCAGGTGTATATCATGGGTGAAAAAACCCCTTTTTATTAACAGTAAACAATTTAATTCCAAGTTTTTCACTTTGGCAGCCCAGTTTTGTTCAAAGACCCCTTTGACTCAAAATAGGATACAGAACTTTTCTAGTCACCGCAGGTTATTTATGTGCAAAAACCCATTTTTTATATCCGTACACAATTTAATTCGTTTTTTTCATTTTTGGCGAGCCCACTTTGTTCAAAACCACTTTTATTACAATAGGATACAAACTTTTTAGCCCACAGGTGTTTTTATAGGTCAAAAACCACGTTTTATTACCGTACACTTTTTAAAATTAGGTTTAGTTCACTTTGCCCAGGCCATTTTTTAAAAAACCTATTTGTCGATATTACCATACAAAAATTTTTTTAAAATTTGCAGGGTATTTCATAGGTGCAAAACCCCCTATTATTAACGGTACAAAATTTAATCCGTTTTTTCATTTGGGCGCACCAGCTTTTTTCAAAAATCCCCTTTTTATTCACAATAGCATATAGAATTTTTCTGTCCCCGCAGGTGATTTTAGGTGCAAAAACCACGTTTTATTATCCGTACACAATTTAATTACGTGTTTTTCACTTTGGCGCAGCCCGCTTGTTCAAAGGCCCCCTGTCTCACAATAGGTACAAACTTTTCTATCCCCCGCAGGTGTATTTATAGGTGCAAAACCACGTTTTTTACCCGACACAATTTAATTAGGTTTTTTCCTTTGGGGCGCCCAAAGCCCAGCTTTGGGGTTTTTAAAGGGCCCCCCTTTTAAAAACTCACTTTTAAGGTTTTTTTTTCCCCCCGGGAAAAACCCCTTTTCCCCTAGTCAAAATTTTTGGGTTATTTATAGGTCAAAAACCCGTTTATTATCCACACAATTTAATTAGGTTTAGTTCTTTTTTGGCACAGGCCTTTTTTTTTAAAAACCCATCTTGAGGGAATTACCATACGAAATTTGCATAATTGAGGTGTATTTCAAGGTGAAAAAAACCACCTATTATTAACAGTACACAATTTAATTCCGTGTTTTTCTTTTTGGGGCCAGCCCGCTTTGTTCAAAGACCCATTTTTTCTTAAAAAAGGGGATAAAAATTTTTCAGTCACCGAGGTGTATTTTATGGTAAAAAAACCCCACGTTTATTATCCGTACACAATTTAATTGGTTTAGTTCATTTGGCACAGGCCATTTTTGTTAAAAGCCCATCTTGTACGGATTTTACCAAACGAAATTTGCAGAAATTGGGGTTTATTTCATGGGTGAAAAAACCCACCTTTTATTATCCGTATACATTTCAAATTTTTTTTTTTTTATTTTTGGGAAGGCCCAGTTTTGTTCATAGAGCCCCCTTTTGTAATAAATTTAATACAGAAATTTTGTAGTTACTGTTGGGGTTTTTTCAAAAGTGCAAAAACCACTGGTTTTTTTCCGTTTATAATTTTTAAATACTTATTGCACTGGGGCGGCCCCAGTTTCTTTTAAATAGCCACGTGTACGAAAAAATTCTGATAGAAAAATTTTTTAGCAACTGTTCTCTTTGTCATTGCTGCAAAAAAACCAATTCTCATCTGTTAACTTCTTAATAGATATATAGCGCTTGGCGAATCTCAATTGGACAGATAGCGCACTTTATAATATTTTTGTTTTAAAATATCAATTCCCATCCTACGGGCAGTTCCCAAATCCCTGGGACTGAAGGAAAAACAGTTGTTTTGTCTTACGGGTTTTCCCCATACCACATTTCATAGGTATTCGCTGAAACATTTCATTTTAATCCTATTGGCGTAAAAATTTTGAGGGGTTTAAATACTGTGATTTGCTGTCTTTAATAAGAGACTTTCAAAAACCTTCCTACCTTTTTAAATTTTTTTTTTTCTGAAAATGGGGCAAAAAAGCAGGTGGGAAGCGAGCAAAAGGGGGTAGGGGCAGGGGTAGAGGTACGAGAGAAGGGCTCCTTCCCGTGCGGGGACAACACCTTCCCGCGCATCGCGGTTTCGGACCTTTAGGGCCCGTCATGCTGAGGCAGGGCCCTGAGAATCTCAGAACACACGTCGCCAATCTTTTTCTTAGGGTTAAAGAAAACCGCATCCAGCAGTCTTACCTCCTCGTTTTCCTCCAAGTCCGGCCACAAAGTCCTCATCACATCATCAGCATCCGTCCATCATTAACGAAGGCGCCCCAAAAATTTAACTCGTGTCCCACCAGTGGATAATCCATTTTCTGAAAAACCTCTTTTATGACAAAATGCGGTTGGGGTCAAAGCATTTCCCAAAAATCAAGAGGCCAAAGAGGTGATTTTTTTGCCCGATGTCCAGTTTCTGATGCCATCAAGGAGAAAAAGGGAACCGGTCAAACGCAAAAATCCTGGGCGGGGGCGCCAACCCTTGCATGCCTTTGCTTTAGCCCGCAGCCCCTGGTGCAAATTTGGGCGACAAAGTCACCCGTGTTATGAGATGATGAACGACATTGGGATCCAACGTGGCTTTTCCCGCAGAATTTGCTTGCGAGCACGTCCGGACTGTGGACGGCTCTCCCAACGAGACCGACGCTGGGTGGGGACGAACCTTTGCCCGGGAAAGGTGGGGTGCGAAAAAAGTCGAAATTGCTGGCCCCCTTTAAAATCGGGAGGCTGGAGACAATCCCTTGCCTGGGACAGTCATGAACCTTGTCGACCAAAATTTCAAAGCCCTACCCGGGTCGGGACTGCCTGCGGGAAAGGGCTCGGGGTCTGAGCTCCCACTTCCGCCATTCGCACCCGCTTCGTCCCGCCTGGCGCATTGCAGCCACTGGGCCTCCCCTAACCGTCTCATGTGACATGGCAACTCGGGGTTTCCACCCCCACAGCTCCACGTTTGGGAAAGCACGCAATGTCATTACACAGTACAAAGTGACACATCCTGAAAACCAGGGGTGCGGACCTCGGGGGGGTTGTCCACCGAGAGGGAGCAGTGAAAGAGCTCGGGCACCACCCTTTCCCATTTTTTGAAGAAGCCACAAAAATGGTCATGGGACAATGTCCTTGTCAGATGAGCATTGTGTGACTTTTTTAAAAGGGGTCGTTTGGACACCTGAAACACGGTCCCACCACGACAGAGGAGGAATTGGACACAGAGGGGACACGGACCCTTTTCTCTCCTAAAATCCAAAGGCCAACAGTTTCACTTTTTTTATCGTTTTCTTTGCATGGTTGGGGCCGGCAGGCAAGGGCGCCTCAGCTCTCAGGGTGCTCCTGGGGCAATAAAGGCTGTGTTAACTTCCGAAGAACAAAGGAGGAGGGGTTTTCCTTGACACACGTCCCGATGTCCCTCCCCTTTGGAAAGATTTGGCCGAATTTGAGGCGGGGGAAAGAAGAGGGGAAAATCTTTTTGTATGCCCCTCGACCCAAGTTTTTGGGAAATCAAGGCTCCCTCTCACATGAGTGCTTGGATGCTCCAAATTTCCTCCAACATACCTCACTTTAAGGCCACAAAATAACAACATTCGGGATGGCCACTCTCCTCATCCCCGGTACAAAGCAAAACTCAGCACTTTTCCTTCCACTCACCCAAATAGAAGTAAAATCAGATTTGGAACCCGTCGATTGATCAACTGGAGACATCTTTCCCTCGTTTTCACTTCTTAAATAAAATGGGAACAACTAGCACGTGACACAAAGTCCCCAAAGCAAACAGCACACATTGGGCAAAACCCTAAGGGGTGACCTGGGGCAATCTTTATTTACCACCCCCCAACGAGAATGCAGGGCACACTACAACACACAAAATGGGGCTTAAATCAGGTGCAGGAATCTGCGTCTCAACCCCCGATGTTTTTGGGATATGTTCCGGACCCAATGGGACTTCGGGGTACCAAAATGAAAACCTGAGCTCGCTCGAAACCCCTAGAGGTGTGTCCCTCCCCAGCCCGTCATACTAGTGGACCTTCACACAGCTAAACGCATGGGCTTTCCACAAATAATGTGGATGGGTTGACTCCACAAATAAATCACAGGATCTCTGAGAGGGGGCCCAATTGCCGCGGTCACCGACATTGCCGGCCCTACTTTACTTCATTTTCCAAAAAAATGTCCCTTGAAAAATTTTTTTAAAAATGATCATTTCTTATTTTCAATTTTTATTCTCATTCCCAAAAGTTAAATTTGCTGGTTTTGCGTGGGGAAACCCTTAAAAGACCCCAAATTGAAAAAGGTTTAAAGAAAAAACCAATTCCATTTTTTTCACTTTAAATTTTCGCTTTGAAATTGTTTTGGGGCATGGGTGCAGGAATACACTAAAATCATGGCCTTTGGAACAAAATGTGGCTTCTAAGTGGCATTTCTCCCTCCAATTTTAACCGTGGGTGAAATCATTTTTTTTAATTTTTGGTCATGCACGTGAAATTCAGCAATACTACAGGGCATTTTATAAAAAAGTGGGTTTTTTTAACAGCATTTGTTCTTCACAATTGCAACAGGCTCAAAGGGGTGTTTTTGAAATTTATGGGGCAGGATTTAATAGGGCACTGTTTTAAAGGACACAAATTGCAAATTGACTTTTTTTGCAAGATCTTTAAAAAAAAGATAGCAAACCCCGTAGTGAACCACACATTTAATACAATTTAAAAAAAAAAAGAAACAAAGAATTTGGATTTCCCTCCATTTTAAAAAAGTTTTTTTTTAGAATTAAACTACTAAAAAACTTGCTGAACAAAAATTCTGGTACAAATTTTCCCAGAATTTTAGAGGAGGGACAGGGAAACTTTACCAGAGTTGGTTTTTAGAGACATGGAAGGGGCACGGACAGAGAACAAAAAACAAGACAATTTCCCCCAGCACGTTTATAAAACTATAAAAAGAAAGCCCAAAAAAAGGCACCCGGGGGGGAACGGAGCGCAAACCACCACTTTCCAAGGAACCAATTGGTCCACCATGCGAGGACCAAAAGGAAACCCAGGGCTTTACTTGTACGAGGGAAGGGGTGGAGGTCTTACCTCACCTTCCGCACTTTTATTCACATGACTTTTTTTGTTTCTGCTCATAAGGGGGATTTTACCGGTTAAAAAAGACGACGCCAGCCTGGCCCACCCACCCCCTTTTTAAATCCGGCCCCGGCAGCTGAACCTAGTGTTATGATGACAGACCTATCAGGGGGTCTCACCGCACCCCTCTAAGCTGGCCCTGGCAGCTGGACCCCGGTTTTTCAGATGACTGACACACACTTTCTTCCACTGTTAGGGGCAATCAGGAAGCTTCAAATTTTTTCTAAAAAAAAATAAGATTTTGAAAAAAAAGGATTTCTTGAGGTTAAAAAGTTCAAAAAGGGGTCCCGGGCTGGACACAAAAACATAATTTTAGGGTTAAAATTTTTCCCCGGGGGTGGAGTCATTAGGGGTCACAACAAATTTTATCCCAGGGGGGACTGCCCCCAACACTGAAGAAGGTTTGGGAAAAATTAAACCAAAGAATTTGATTGGGTTTAATCACTCCAAAGCCAGAGGCAAATGTCTTCTCAACTAAGAAGTGTTTTGGGGGGTGACTTTAATATTTTTTATTACTTAGAGGGTTTTGGGGAATGAATTGACACACTAACTGTAAAAAAAAAATTTTAAAAAATGCAGGAGGGGGTATTTTGGGAGTTATCTCACTTTTTAAAAAAAAAACAAAAGATAATAATGAAAACATAAAAAAAACTTTCCCAAATAAAAATTCTTTTAAAAAAAATGTCAGTTACCAAAAAAAAACAAATGACATCACTGTAGGGGGTTTCAAAAAATCCTTTTTTTCCGGGACTTTTTAATCAGGGGGAAACAGGTTTAAAGGGGCATACGCAGTCCGACAGTAAGTCAATGCCATTTAAAAAAATGGGGTTGAAAGACTCCTTTTTCCGTCACTTTTTAAATCTGGGGGTCATGCAGGTTTGGGGCTCATGCTGTGGCCCAGGACAGGTATAGTCAATGTCCAGTCAACTAAAATGGTGGTTCAAAGACTCCTTTTTCCAGCACTTTTTAATCTGTGAGTCAGACAGGTTTAAGGGTCATGCTGTGGCCCAGGACAGGTATAGTTAATGTCCAGTTCAACTAAAAGGGTGGTTCAAATACTCCTTTTTCCGGCACTTTATAAACTGGGGGTAAGACAGGTGTGATGGTCATACTGTGGTGCAGGACAGGCATAGTCAATGTCCAGTTCAACTAAAATTGTGGTTGAAAGACTCCTTTTTCCGGCACTTTTTAATCTGTGGGTCAGACAGGTTTAATGGTCATACTGCGATCCAGGACAGGTATAGTCAATGTCCAGTTCAACTAAAATGGTGGTTCAAAGACTCCTTTTTCCGTCACTTTTTAATCTGTGGGTCAGACAGGTTTAAGGGTCATGCTGCGGTCCAGGACAGGGATAGTTTACGTGCAGTTCAACTAAAATGGTGGTTCAAGTAATTCTGCCTTCTGTCACTTTTTAATTTGTGGGTCATTAAAGTTTAACGGTCATGCTGTGGTACAGGACAGGGATAGTGAATAGTCTATCAGTTTTTTTCTGTGACTCTTGTTGCCTAATTGTGTTGCCTAAGATGTAGCCCATATCCATTTTACTGTTGTGGATGTTAATTCCAGCTTCTCCTTCCCTGTTTGGGTGTAAGAATGAAGGTGTTGTTACTCTCCCATAGACTTTAATGGTCATCGGCGATTATCTATTATCGGATATCGGGTCGGCATGATAATTGACAATATCTACTATCGATCCGATGACGATAATTGACGCAATCGCTCATCACTACTTCTGAGCTGTTTCTGATGTCAGAATGCCAAGCTGTGCCCAGGGGGCAGGGCCTGTCATCTGGATTTACTGACATACAGTCATACCAGCAATCAAGTAAAAAAGTGGGAAAAAAGTGAAAAAAATCAAGTAAAATAGGCTCAGCACTCTTTTGTATTACAAATGCTTATCACTAAAAAGTAAAATAAAAAAGTACACATATTTGGTATTGCCATGTGCATAACAACCGTGGCTATATAATGTCATGTTATTTAACCTGTACGATGAACACTAGAGATGGGCGAATTGATTCTAACGAAGTGGAATTCGTTTAGAATTTCAGGAAAACTTCGGTTCTGAACGAAGTTGAAGTTTGGGGGAATTCGGGTGAACAAAAGTTGTGTTTTTGGGATTGATAAAATGGCTGCGAGCAAATGGCGCTACAGGGAGCAAGCACTCGGGGAGGAAGAAGGGCATAGCCTGCATGACATGGCAGAGATGAAGCCAATCAAGACCGGCCGGGATTCTGTGACGTCACCCGCACTATATAAGTCCGGGCGCGACGCTGGGAGCTCATAAACCCCTCTCACGTACCGATCAGGGAAGGTGCTCCACGCGGCTGATTGTTACTGAGAACTGATTTTTATACAGCGATTTTTTGGGGGGTGGGCTCAGCTTGTCTCAGAGACTGCTTCCTTAACGTTCTATTTCTGATTTTTTTGGTATTGGATCTGAAATCCCATGTGCGGCCACTGCAGCTGCATATACATTTAAATCCTATCTGCTCACAGCACATTGAATATCCAAGGGGATCTAAGCCAGTTCCTGTTGTATTCATTTAAAGAAACAGCGTTTTTACAATAACAAATACCACTTTATTTTTGGCTGCTCAATTCTTTGGCACAATTAACATCCAGGGTTAATTAAGCGTTGTTATTTAGCTTTAGTGACTCCAAGAAACCGTCAAATTTTTAACGCCAAAATATATAATTTTCCTGTAGCATAATTCACAAGCAAAGGTTAATTACAATTTTATCTCTTGTTGTGTGGCGTAAAAAAAAACGCCATGTAACACGCGACAAAGCTACTAGTTTGTGGTGGCTCAATTTTTTGACGCAATTTACATCCGGGTTAATTAAGCGTTGTTTTTTTAGCTGTGGTGATCCCAAGAAACCGCCATTTTCAACGCCAAAATATAAAACATTTTTCCTGTAGCATAATTCACAAGCGAAGGTTAATTTTCCCAAATTATCTTTGTTGTTGAGGCGTAGAAAACACGCAATTGTAACACGCTACAAAGCTAGTAGTTTGTGGTTGCTCAAATCTTTTGCGCAATTTACATCCAGGGGTTAATTAAAAGTTGTTCTAGAGTTGTACTCAGTAAAAGAAACTTTGTTTTTCACCGCCACAGAAGAAATTCTGTAGCATAATTCATATCTGAAGGTTAATTAAGCCTGTTTGTGCTTTTATATTCAGTAAAATACACAGAGTTTTTAAACGGCACATACAAGTCAATTTTTCCTCCCATTTGTGGAGCGCAATTTATATCCAAGGGTTACCAACTTGTTACGGGGTTCATTTGGCGTCAAAAAAGGGGTGTGTATTTTTATATACAGATATTTTAATCAAACTGTCGTACTTTTAGAAAAAAACCGTATTTCAGACAGAGAGGTGACAGGCCTTCCCGGAGTGGAGAGGCACAAACTTTTGGCCCAGGTCGCAGACAGCAAGGGAGTCCAGCAGGGTCACTCGTTGGGCCACAATGCCGGGGCTATTTAGGGGCCCTGTACTGACAGAACCAATGGTTTTGTTTGGGGGTTGACTAGGTCATCCCTTCCTCCCGATGACATTACAACCCCCAGCCAAGATCGGAGGGAAGTCAGACACAACCCTTAGTTGGCTGGCCCCGGGAGGGGTCGCGGCCCAAATTTCCTCACCCCCGCCTCTTCCCACCGGTTCCCTCACCAGAGATCTACTTTTGGGGTTGGGGGCCCCAGGTCCTTTTTTATAGCGAGGATGAAAAATTTTGGGGGGCAGTCAGAGTATTGGGCCAGCGAAGAAATGGGGCCTTTATCCCTCTTTTTTGCAGTAGGCGGCCCAAATTTTGTGTTGGGGAGTGGAGGGGAGGTCTGTTGTGAGGGGCAGCCTCTGCAAACCAAACCCGGGTGTGAGGACAGCAGTAAATTTGAAGCACAAAAGATGAGTTTGTACCGCCCCACATTTGGGGAGCCGGTTGAGAAAGGGGCTTCTAATATGGGGAGAAAGGGCGTCAGCTTGCGCATAGGGAGTGAGCCAGCAAGTGGGTCGTGGGGGCCGTGAGTCAGCAGGATGCAGCAGTGTGGGTTTTCAGGGTCAAAGGGGCAGCGTGCAGTTTTCACCAGTGCGGAGCGTTGGGTGGTAAAATCCAATAACTAGGCAGTGTGGCAGTTATTTGCAAAGACACCGGGGGAGCCAATTTGGGGTATATGTAAAAATTGAAAGCAGAAAGTGAAGCGGGCCAGGGGCTAACGTTGGCCCAGGGCCCTGCGTCAACATGCCCCGTCACCTCCGGGGGGCCGGGAGAAACGGGTAAGTGGGGTGGTCCTCCTGCCCGCAGCAACGCAGAGCAGGCCCCCAGTGGCACGCTGCCTTCACCCCATTAAGGGCTTACCACCCTGCAGAAGGGAGCGTTTCTTTTTGCATATCCCCGGTCCAGATTTTCCCTCCTCGCTACTCTGGGCCAGCTTCGTTCAGCGAGGCGATTGCAAAGGACAACAGTATGTGCCCAAACCATCCTATGGGCAGAGTGACCGTGCTCCTGTAAAAGTTGTTGGTACTGCAGTCCCCCCCTTTCCAAAATGGTAAAATCTGCACCGTTCAGAGAAACTAAGGGCTTTGTGCCGAGCCGAGTGGAGAGTTCCAACCCGTAATTTTTCTTTTCCAAAAAAGGCAGTCCCAATTCATAAATATGAGAACAGAAGTTGGGCCAGTCCTGAGTTAATCGGTTTGTTCCAAAGGTCACGGCAGTGGGCGTCGGAGCTTTAACTATGGTGGGGGCCCTTACTTTCCCTTTACGGCCCCGGGTAAAGTGTTTCCCGGGCCCGGAAACCCAACAATTTGGACAGGGACCCCCGCTTTCTCCTCCACGTTGTCAAACTGGGGGCTCCTGCTCAATGTCCGCCTCCCCCCTCCACCCCAACTCAGCCCCCACAAGAAAGCTCCATATACCACGTTAGGGCACGGTGTCAGCGTTCTACACCGGCTTGCCTCGGCGAACGAATCCAAAGGGGGAGGAACTGCCCCGCTCATGCAGCAAAAAATCGATGTGTGGTTTTTTCCCCGCCAACGCAAATCGGCCCATTGGTGCGGACAAGGGGGAGGAACGGTGTCCTCGGCCCCGAGGGGGGAAGGCCAGCCCCCGCAGGGCGCACGGTTCAATCGGGTTTGGGAAAAAGGTTCCTGAAGCTTCCCCCGATCTTCAAACTTTCGAAAAGGCCGGGAAAACTGGCAGCATTTTTCCATTCGTCAAACCCAGGGGAACACCCTCCTCAGTTGCAGCGGCAGAAGGGGCCTCCCCCAAACACCTCAAAAGCGATGTTTCCCCCCTTGGGAAATTCCACCCTGCCTTTTGGACCGATGATAAACAAGAAAGGCCTTTAAACGATTTTTTGATGACCCCGGCAGACGAAGTACTCCCTGTGAACTTTGTTTTCAGCCAGTGGCACTCAGCGTGACCCTGCCGTTTTTGAGGCCTTTCAGGAGGCGAGTTATTTGTCAGTCCCAGGACTAGGGGGATGAATAACGTCATTCTACTGCTTCTGTCCTGGAACAGATCAAAAAATCTGTTGGGGCGGGGACTAAAGCGTGGGACTACATCTGGGCCACATAGTCCGGTGGGGACTGAAAGGAGGAGGAGGGGGAAATTGGGAAAAGCAGTCGGGGTGAAATGGTGGTTTTTCTCCAGTTGACAAGAGAGGGGGCAGGAGACTGTGGGAGCAATGGAGAGAAGAAGAGGGGCGATGACCCAAGCACCGTGGCAGTATACAGGGAGATGGAGGCGGGGGCCCCCGGAGTACTTGTGCAGTGGCCCCGCATGCTGATTTGCCTGGCTAGGACGTCGAATGTCAGCATTGGGAGAGGGATGACTTCTGGCTTCCACCCATTGGCCCCTCGCTCCGGTAAAATGGGACCTTTTTTTCCCCACTTTTGAGGGGGGGAACAAACTCAAATACTATAGGGAAACCCTCCTGTCGTTGGCCGCTCCCCAGTGGGGCCCGGGCCCTTTGACAGGTTAAAAGGGGGGTTTCCAGCACCCCGTACTACTGGGGGGGCTGCCGGGGGAAGGTGGGGGGGTCGGAGCAGTCCCGGCCCCATCGCAGCAACCTTCGGGGGTTCACGATGAGCAGCTTCCTTCCCCCAGTGGGAGGGCATCGCCAGCACAGCAGCAACAACCGGGGCAGCCCTAAACCAACAGGTGGGGGTACTTGGAAAGCACCTGCCCCCCCCGTTAGAAATCCGCGGACTACTGGGCAGCCAAACGGATTGGGGCTGCAACCGCCGATTTTGCAGTGAGAAGCGTCCTGCCCGGCCAGTGTGTGGCATCAGAGCGGGTTTTGTGTGGCGGGGGCCATCGTTTCCCCAAGGGGAACCCCTTTTCCACGGGGAAAAGTGGAAACTGACCTTTTTTAAGTGAACAGGCGGGACGGCCCCGGATTTTCCCCCACCAATGCCTTTGGCTAATCTCTGCCATGACGCCTCCCCCTGGTTTGGAAATTATTTTTGGTTCAAAAATCGGGGCCTCAGCCCAAATTTTTCCCCAGTGTGAAAAATTTGTGCGTTTACTGAAACCCCTTTACCCGGTTTGTTTATGCCCCCCAAACCCTGAGGGGGACGTTATCATCTGGGTGTGGCTGCGCCGGACCTCCACACTGGGTCTTGTGCCCCTCTCTGCCCAGCTGTTTTCCTGCTGCCGTCACCCCATCCTGCACTGTGCCCTTGTGGCCTACTCCCCTTTTTGCCCTCCAGAATGTTTGTGCCCTTTCTGACCTTATCTGCTGCTGTGGTGCTCCGTGCCTACACCCCCTGTGTCTTGGCCCCCTGTGGCATTTTTTTTTTGCCACTTCCAGAATGTATTGTGCCACTGTCTGACTTTTTTGCTGCCGCGTCCCTCCCACTGTGTATTGTGCCACTCTGTGGCCCACTCCTTTTTTGCCACCTCCAGAATGTCATTGTGCCACGCCCGACTTCATGGCTCTGAGTGCTGCCCTGACCTCCACACTGTGTAATTACCCCCTCTGGGGCCTATCCTTTTTTGCCCCCTCCAGAATGTGATTGTGCCCCGGCCGACCTCATGTTGCTGCGTGGCTGCGCTGTACCCACACACTGTGCATTGTGCCACTGCTGACCCCCATGCTGCTGCTGTGGCTGCTGTCGTCCCTCCACACGTTTTTCATTGTCCCACTCTGTGGCCCCCACTCCTGTTTTTGCCACCTCCAGAAGTCATTGTGCCACTGCCTGACCTCATGCTGCTGCTTGGCTGCTGCCGGACCCCCCACCTGTGTCATTGTCCCACTCTGTGGGCCTATCTGTTTTTGCCACCCCAGAAGCATTGTGCCACGCTGACCCCATGCAGCTGCTGTGGTGCTACCTGACCTACCCAAGGCATTGTCCACCTTGGCCCCAGTCCTGTTTTTGCCCCCTCCCCAAAAGTCATGTGCCCTGTTTTACCTCATCTGCGCTTGGGCTGTGCCCGCCCAACACTGTTTTCATTTTTTCCACTGTTTACCTCATGTGCTGCTGTTTTCTGCTTCGTGACCCCACACTGTGTCATTGTCCCACTCTGTGGCCTACTCCGGTTTTTGCCCCCCCAAAAGTCTTGTGCCAGCCCTTCATGCGGCTTCGTAGCGTGCCCGGCCTCCCAAGTGTAAAATCCCCCTGTGGCCTACTCCTGTTTTTTGCCCCCCCCGAATGTGTTTTTTTCCACTGGGTAACCCCCTTTTTGTGTTTGTGGCCTGCCCGGAACCAAACGGTTTGGCCCGCGACCCATGTGCTGCTGGGGTGTGTCCCTAACTTTGCTTGCCCCTTGGGCCTAAATTTTTTTTTCCACCCCCGAAATTTTATTGGCCACTGCCTGAACCCCATGCTCTGTGGGGCGCGCCGGCCCCCACACTTGGGTTTGTCCCCCCTTTGGGCCCATCCTTTTTTGCCACCTCCAAATGTCATTGTGCCTCCGGGCCCAAGCAGCTGTGTGGGCTCCCCGGGGCCCTAACTGTTTCATTGTCCCTGGGCCCAGTCCTGTTTTTGCCCACCTCCAGAAATGCAATGTGCCACGTCTGACCCTATCTGCTGTGGGGGTGGCCCAGCTACACACTGTGCATTTTCCACTTTGACCCTCATGCTGCTGCTGTGGTGCTGCCTTTCCACACGTGTCATTTTCCCCCTCTGTGGCCCCACTCCGTTTTGCCAACCTCCGAATGTTTGTGCCCCTGTTCTCATGCTGCCCGCTGTGGCTGCTGCCGGACCTCCCCCCGTGTCATTGTCCCACTCTTTGGCCTATTGTTTTTTTCCATTCCAAATGTTTTTTGTGCCCCCCCTGCCTGACCTCATGTGCTCTGGGCTGTGCCCCCTGACCTCTACCGTGTCTTTTTCCCCCCTCTGGGGCCCCTCCCCTTTTTTTCCACCTCCAGAATGTCATTGTGCCTCCTGACCTAAAGTGCTGTGGGGCTGCGCCGTTCCTCCACACTCTGTCATTGTGCCACTGTCTGACCTCATGCTGCTGTGTGGGTGCTGCCGTGACCTCCACACTGTGTCATTGTCTCACTCTGTGGCCTAAATCCTGTTTTTGCCCCCTCCAAAAGTCATTGTGCCCCTGCTGACCTCATGTGCTGCTGTGGCTGCTGCGTGACCCCACCGTGTCATTGTCCCCCCCTGTAAGAAAGGGAAAAAAAAGGGGGCCCCTCCTTATGGTGAAAAAAACGTCAGTACTAAATGTGGTAAATACCTGGTAGGGACGGGCTCACCGGGAGGGTTTTGCGATAGTCTGCGGCACAACTTCATAGGACATGCAGGACACAATTCAGGTCCCCTTACGGCAGCCGGGAACCGTTCCCAAAACCACAAAAATTGCGCGGGGGGGAAATAGAAACTCAAAGAAAATATAGTTCCCGGCGCTCATCTATTTAAAAACTCCAATGGTCGAGGGGTTAGAAAAAAAGATGTTTAAAAGAGTAACAACTCATAAAAATATTACACCCCTTTGCAAACATATAAAAATTAAAACACAACGACGGGGCTACCTCGGATTTGTGATTACGGAAAGCCGGGAAAAGAATCATTTAAAAGTATTCCGCACTTTTTTATTGGGGCCCCCCAAGCAGCCAAGAGATTTCGAGCGACAAAAACGCCATGTTAGTTATGGAAAAGGAAACCCAAACCTCACTGGGATCTAACGTTCAAGTCTTTAAACAGATGGCGGGATTTGGGTTTTTGGGCGAGAAAGCTCCCGTCCTCCCCCACCAGTCAGGAAACGAGCCCCACTCCCCTAGTTTTTCACTAGAGGAAAACAGAAGGGGGGCAATAACGCTAAGATACAAAAGTGAGAGTGGCTCTCATAAGAAATTTCAAACCCCTGACCACGGGCGGTAAGCTGACCATCCGTGCTTGATGGTACTAGTAGGGAAAATATTCAAACTGAGACCCGCCCAAGTAAGCGCATCTCACATGTATTAGAATGGAAGTCTATGACCTAAACGTGTTTGGTTAAACCTAGAGGGGCTGTCTCTCAGGCCCAAATCAAAATACGAGCTATCGTTATCATATATTTTTCTATGGAAAGAGTAAGCTCAATGTATGATTGGTTGTTTGAAAGGAGGGGCTCGGCTCCTTAGGCAAATAAGGGGATAGAAGCGACACTCTATGGGATTTTATAATGGTTTTTACACTCATTCTGGCACAGAAGAGATCGCGTCTAGAATGCTACTATCATCTCAGATGTATTAGTTCACTCTGATTAAAAAACAAAAACAAATAAGTGTGAGAGATTAAATATAAGAAATTTATACGGGGAAAAAAGATCTCAATCCAACAAACAGGGGATTCATATTTATCCACCATCTACAGAAGCAAAATAGCTCCCATAGGCTTTAGATTATAACCACGGCGGTAACCTAACCAACCGTGCTGATGATACTAATTATGCAGTTTTCCCAATCAAGAGCCCCCAGATAAGCGCGTCTCTGTACATATTTATCATTGGCAGTCTGCAACTTAAACCTGTTTTGGTTAAACCTAGAGAGAACTTTCTCTCGGGGCCCAATAGAATCCGAGCTGCTCGTACCGTTATTTTCTATGAAGTGAGCTCAATATTTGATTGGTCACAAAAAGGAAGGCTCGGCCCCTTTAACCAATAGGGAGACGACGACACCTATGGGAATTTAATGATTTTTACAACTTATTCCGACGCACGGCAAAGCGGGTCGGGATAATGCTAAAATTTCATTTAATAAAAACAGGGGGAACAATTTCATGTGGAGAAAATCATATGGAAAGGGAGATCTCAAAACCCGGTTCAAGAGGCGGAGCCAGTGAAAAAAAAGTGAAAAATTACAGTAGTTTAATTTCTACAAACATAAAAATACATATAAAAAAACCTAAACTACAAGTCTAAAAAAATGAGCTTATCCCCTCGTTCATCCTTTTGGGCAATATTTGGGAGTTTAAACCCAAAAGGTCTGCGCTTCTGTAAAGCTAAAACCCTTTTGGTTTTTTGCGCGGGACCTGTCTAGGGGGTTTTTAAAAGAAGACTAAAAAACCTGGTTATGGTTTCCCAGAAAATGGGGGCTCCTCTGTTTAAGCCCTTTTTTAAAATAAGGCTCTGTCCCATTTGGGTCTCATGGGGAGGGGGTGTAGGTACGGCCCACGATGAAGGTGACAGCGCATTTTTATCTTACGATATTGTCCCCCTTTTGCTCCCTCTAGTAGAAACAACATGGGGGATTGGGCTCTTTTTCCTGACTGGTGGGAAGGGAGGGGAGCTTTCTCGCCCCATAAACCCAATCCCCCCTTTTTTAAATACTTAACTGTTAAAACCCACGTATTGGTTGGTCTTTTTTCCCTAGACTAAATGGGTTTTTTGTCGCCGCAATTCTTTGGGCTGGCTTCGCCCCCCAAAATGAGAATGCGGTACTTTTAAATGATGCTTTTTCCCGGGCATTTCCCGTAATCAAAATTTTCCTAGGTAGCCCGGTTTTGGGGGAGAAACGCGTCGTTGTATTTTATTTTTAATGTTTGCAAAGGGTGTAATACCTTTTTATGAGTTGTTACTATTAAACTTTCTTTTTTTTAACCCCCTGTACCACTTGGGCTTTAAATGATGAGCCCCGGGAACTATATTTTTTTTTGGTTTCTATGTCCCACTCGGGGCCAACCCCTGTTTTTGCCACCTCCAAAAGTATTGTCCCACTGCCTTTCCTTGCGCTGTGTGGCTGCTGCCATGACCTCCACACTGTGTCATTATCCCACTCTGTGGCCTACTCCTGTATTTGCCACCTCCAGAATGTCTACTTGTGCCACTGCCTGACTCTCAATCTGCTGCTGTGGCTGCTGACCCCCGCCGTGACCTCCACAGCACTGTCCATTGGTGGTCACTGTCTACCTCATCGTGCTGCTGCCTGTGGCTGCTGCCGTTACCTACAGAACTTTGTCCATAGTGCCACTGTCCTGGACCTCATGCTGACCTAGCTCGTGGCTGCTGCTGTTACCTATCCACCACTGTAGTGCATTGTCCCACTACTGTGCTCCTACTCATTGTTTTTTTTGCCACCACCCTCCAGAATGTCAAAGTTCCACTGTCTGACCTCATGGTGCTTGAGCTGTGGCTGCGGCCGTGACCTTACAAACTGTGTCATTGCTTCCCACTCAGTGGCCTACTCCTTATTTTGCCACCCTCCAGAATGATCAATGTGCCACGATCGTGACCTCAATGCTAGCGCTGCTGTGGCTGCTTGCCGTTACCTACACAACTGTGTCATTGTGCCACTGTCTGACCTCATGCTGCTGCTGTGGTTTGCTGCCGTGACATACACACTGTGCCCATTGTCCCAAACTGTCGGGACCTCAAGCTGCTGCTGTGGCTGCTGCTGTGCCCTTTACACACTCTGTCATTGTCCACTGTCTGACCTCTTTCTGCTGCTGCCGCGACCTCCACACTGTGTCTTTTGTGCCACTCTGTGGCCTCTTCCTGTTTTTGCCACCTCCAGAATGTCATTGTGCCACTGTCTGTGGCTGTCTGTGCCACTGTCTGTGCCACTGCTGTGGCTGCCGCCGTCACCTCCACACTCTGTCACTAATGTTGCCACCTAAGTTCTCAGCTTGTTTTTTTCCAGCTTTCTCTGGCATGACTTTATCAGGCAACATTCCCGCTTCAGTTTTTTTTGGTCAATTTTGCCCTCTTAAGTGCCCAGGGAAATTTTTTATAGTGAAGCGATTCTAAGATCGGCGGCAGTCATGTGCGTGTCATACTAAAACAAAAACATTGTTGAAGACCAAACCAAGCTCCCTCTGCATATTTAAGCATGGCACAACGTTCTACAGCACCCTGCAGGCTCTGTGCAGCCTGGAAATAGCTGTTTCTTAACGTGATTCGTCCCGAAGTAATTCGGAACGAAGTTATTTTTTGAAATCCGGCGAAGTGAACGAAATGAATTTCGGGAAATTCGGCCATCTCTAATGAACACCAAAAAATTTAATTTAAAAAAATGCTAGAACTAGCATGTTATTTATACTGCTTGGTGAGTGCTGTAAAAAATAAAAATAAAAAACACTAACAGGATTGTCTACTTAACCCACAAAAGACAAGCCACTACACAGCTCTGCATACAGAAAAATAAAAGTTTTGGCTCTCAGAATATGATGATGCAAATTTGTGTTTTCTTTTTTTTAAAGGTGTTTTCATTTTGTTAAAGTAGCAAAATATAAAAAATATGATTTTAATGTTGCTGTATTGTATCGACCTGCTGAGTAAAGTTAACATGTTATTTATATCACACAGTGAAGGCTGTAAAAATAAAAATAAAAAAACAGTACCAGGATTTCTGTATTTTATTCATTCTTCCTCACAATATTCAAGAACATATACCCAAATATGGTACCAATAAAAACATCAACTCATACCACAGAAAATTCCTTATACAGCTCCATCTCCAGAAAAATAACAAAGATATGGTTTAAATTTTATATAGTTTTTATATAAAACTATATAAAATTTATATTGATGTAATTGTACCGACCAGCATACTAAAGTTACTAAAGTCATTTATATTACAAGGCAAATGCTGTAAAAATGAAACCCCAAAAAAAAATGACAGAATTGTTGTTTTCATTTTATTTTTCTAGCCCAAAGTTACAAAAAAATAAAAAAAGGTGAAACACCTGTGAGAGTAAATGCAACCTCTAGATGACTAAATCTCCATCCATCATCTAGACCTGGCGTTCATTGTTTTCTATAGTGTTGAGCGATTGCGTTGGCTATCGAGATCGATCGATAGTCGATAGTCGGCCGCTATCGATAAGGTTTTTCGATAGTGAGCATCGATTATGCGCGATGACCATTAAAGTCTATGGGAGAGCAACAACACCTTCATTATTACACCCAAACAAGGTGGAGAAGCTGAAATTTAAATCCACAAAAGTCTAATGGATACGTGCTACATCTTAGGACACACACTTAGGTTATAAAAGTCACAGAAAAAAAGTCACAGAATTTACTATCCTGTCTTGTACACAGCCTGACCATTAAAACTGCATCACCCACAAATTAAAAAAGTGCCAGAAGCAGTTGATTTGAACCATCATGTTACTTGGAACTGGACACTGAATATCCCTGTCCTGGAAAAAACCGGGGCAAAGCATGAAGCCCCAAACTGCATGACCCCCACATTTTAAATTAAAGTTGCCGCAAAAAGGAGATCTTTCAACCACCATTTTAGTTGAAACTGGACATTGACTATACACTTGTCCTGGACCACAGCATGAGCGCCCAACCTGCATGGACCCCCACATTTAAAAGTGCAGGTAAAAGGAGTTTCCTTTCCAACTCCCTTTTTAGTTTCACAGGACATTGACTATAACCTGTTCGGGCCACAGCATGAGCCCCAAACCTTGCATGACCCCACATTTAAAAAGTGCCGAAAAAGGAGTCTGTCAACCTCCATTTTAGTTGAACTGGAATTGACTATACCTGTCCTGGGCCACGCATAGAGCCCCAAAACTGCATGGACCCCCACATTTAAAAAGTGCCGGAAAAAAAGGAGAGTTCTTTCAACCACCATTTAGTTTCACATGGACATTGACTCTATACCTGTCTGGGCCACAGCATGAGCCCTCAAACCTGCTTGACCACCAGATTTAAAAAGTGCCGGAAAAAAAGGAGTCTTTCAACACCATTTTTAGTTGAAACTGAATTGGACTTATAAATGGCCTGGGCCACAGCTGACCAGGGCCGGAAGTTTACACTGGGTGCGGTGAAAAATGCCAATGGCTGGCGTCCGTCATCTATCTCCATGCAGGTTAAAATGCCCTGATGACGGATAGCAACGAAAACTGTCATGCTGAAGCGATGTGCGAAGCGGAAGTTGTGAGACTCCAGCTTCCTTCTGTACACAGTCAATACTGGGAGCGCTTGCCCCTCCTGTATGTGTGTGGACCAATTGAGCTTCATTGGAAAATACTGGTGGTTAACGCTCCGGTTACCCAGGTGCCCTTTATATTGGCACTCTTTTTCTCTTTTTACTCAACGATTGCTGGAGGAAATGGTCTCTGTACTTTGTTCTGTGGTCCGTGCTCCATACTCCATGTCGCTCTGGAATAACCTTATATCTGGTCAAGTTTTATGTACCTTCCCTTGTACCAATTCAGAGGAAATTTTTTTAAAACAGCTATTTTGTACATGCAAAACAAGTTTTTTAGTACTTTAATTCTAGAAAAACACATTTTTAAAATCGGATGGAACCCACCATGTCTTTGTTTCTCTTTTTTTCATTGTATTAAATGGTTGTCTCAATACATGGAGTTGACAGACTATGTTTAAAGATCTTGCAAAAACAAGTCATTTGCAATATGTGTCCTATTATCAAGTTCCTTTACTATTCCTGTTTCTGACAGCACCATCACCTTGAGCCACTCTTGACAATTGTGAGAACAAAGTCTGTTAGAAACAATAATTTTTTAGAATTAGGACCTGTAGTATACTGCATGTCAAGCAAAATGCCCCCAAAATTTCAAGCATGACCCTTGAGCACTGTTGGTCAATTGTGAAGAAAATTCTGTTAGAAACAAACATTTTTTTTGAATGGGACTGTAGTATAGCTGCATTGTCACAGCAAATTCCCCAAAAATTCAAAAGCATGACCCTTGAGCCACTTGGTCTATTGTGAAGAGCAATGTCTGTTAGAAACAACTTTTTTTTTATAATAGGAACTGTAGTATTGCTGCATTTCAAAGCGCTTGACCCAAAAAATTATAAAAATGACTTCTCAGCCACTGTTAAAAACTGTGAGGGAGAATGCACTAGATGCCCACAATTTCTGTTACCAAAGGACATGATTATGTGGATCCCACAGCTACATGACCCAAAAAATTACAAATATGACTTCTCAGCCACATTAAAAATTGTGAGGAGAAATGCCAATTAGATGCCAATTTTCTGTTCCCAATAGGACCATAATTATATGCTGTATTATCACAGCAAACATGACCTCAAAAAAATTATAATATGACTACTCAGCCACTATTAAAAAATATTGTAGGGAGATAGAAATGCCACTTAGAAAGTTACATTTCTGTTCAAAGGACCATGTATTATTGCTGTATCTCACAGCAACATGAACTCAAAAACCATTGACCAATGCGAAAACTTCTTAAGATAAAGTGAGTAAATGGATACGGTGTTGTCATGAAACCTTGCTGTCTTTTACAGTCTCTCACAGCAATACCCTAGCAAAATGAAACTGTTGGAAAAGAGAATAAAAAATTGCAGTAAGGAAATGATCATTTTAAAAAAAAAGTTTTCAAGAGGGGACAATTCTGTTTGAAAAGGAATGTGATGTAGAATGGCAAACTAATCGGTGACCTCTGGCAAATGGGGCAACAACATCTCAGAGATCCATTGCTCGATTCATCTTGATGAAGTCAAACGTTCACATTATCTGTGGAAAGCGGATGCGTTTGTCTGTAAGGACTCCTACAGCTGTGTGAAGGTCCGCTCTGATATGACGCTGGCTGCTGGGCAGGACACACCTCTATGGCGTGACGACGCCAGCTCGGGGCCATTCGTCCATTTTGGATACCAGAAGTCTATTGGGGTCGAAAAACATGCAAAAAAACATCGGTGTTGAGGACGCAGATAGTCGTGCAACATGATCTTAAGCTGATCTCTGTGTGTTGGATGTGTGCCATGCATTGCTGCGTTGGTGAGGTGGTATACAAAGATTGCAGAGAGGTCACCCATTAGGCTTCTGCCTCCTTTGCCTGCTGCTGCCGCTACGCCTACTTGGCCACTCTCTGCTGTCACGTCGCTGATGTTTCTTGTTCCACCGTGACATTTGGGGAAGTGAAGCAGACGCAACAGATGTCACTCCAGTTGATCAATCTGCAAGGTCTCCATTTCCTGCATTTTACTCTCTATTTGGGTGGGTGGAAAGGAATGTGCTGATTTTTTGTTTGTACGGGGATCCAGGAGGGTGGCCACCAGTAACTGTTGTTTCATTTTTGATGGCCTTAATGCGAGGAGCATGTTGGAGGAATTGGAGCATCCAAGCACTCATGTGAGAAAAGGGGGGGGGGGTGGGGGGGGATCTGAGCCTTGATTTTCCCAAGCCTCTGGGTTAGGGGCTCTAGCAACTGATCTTCCTCATCTTTACCTCCTCCGCCTCCAAATTCGCGCCAACCTCTCCAAGGCAGGGACGTCGGGTAACATCGGTGTCTAGGAATACCTCCTCCTGCCTCCACCTACCTCCTGCGCTGCTCCGGTCAACAGCTTCACACAAGCCTGGACTTGCCTGAGAGATGATGCCACCATGAGAGCTGATGCGCCCACCTTGCACTAGCTCTGGACCCCGAACACTGGCCTATGAAGACCAATGAATTGTGAAAACTGTCGGGCCTTGTGGATTTGACGGAGAGAAAGGCTCGTGTCGCCCATCTGTGTCGTTCCTCCTCCGTCGCTGGCGGGAACCTGTTGTTTCAGAGTGTCCAACGATCGTTCCTGAACGAAGATTTCCCCACAATGCTCATGCTGACAAGGGCATTGTACGCACTGTCCATTTTGGTGGCTTCTTCAAAACAGACAAGGGATGGTGCAGAGCTCTTTCACCTGCCCACACTTTCGAGTGGTTCAAACACCCCCGAAGGTCGTTACGCTGCTTGTCAGGCCATGTGTCACTTCTTATCTGCGTAATGGCATTGCGCTTGCTGCCACAATCGCTGGAGCATGTGGAGGGTGGGAATTCCAGCGTGTTTGCACGTCAACAATGAGACGGGTTGACGGGGAGGCCGAGCTGACGCTGGCAACGCAAAGCCACAGGCGTGGACGAGCAGGGTGCAAAGGCGGAAGTGCGGAACTCATGGTACATAGAGGCCTTCTTCAGCAGGCAGTCCCAGACCGGGTAGCTCTTTAAAAATTTTCCTGGACGACAAGGTTCTGACATGTACCAGGCCAAGGGATGTGCTCCTGCCTACGTTCTTAGGGCGGCCAGCAGATTTCGCCCGTTTTATTCACCACACCACCTTTGCCAGGCACAAGGTTCTTGTCACCCATGCCAGCGCTCAGGTCTCGCTTGCTAGTAGGCGTTCCACGAGCTCCTGAACGTGTGTGGGACGGTATCAAGGCAGAATTAATTTCAACACGGCCCTGGTGTCTCTGGGCACGTGATGCCCCCAGGGACTTGGGGGAAAAGAGCCTTGCACCATCCCTGTGGTTTTGATGACGGGTTTTATTGCGCCGAGCCTGAGAGCCACCATCACCCAGGAGACATCCACCCAGCTCACCCAGTGAGCTTGCACAGAGATTAGCGGCCTGGGCGGTGCTTACTAGTCATTGTGTCGGTGGTGAGATGGATTTTCCGGACAAGATGCAGACAACGCGCTTGAAATTTTAGATGACAAGTGGAATGGCCAGGGCAGGGACGGCTTTTCTGGCAAAAGAAATGCCTGCTCGGCAGTCTGGTTATTGGGGAGCAGACGAGGGCCTTGATGTGGAGGAACCCATCTGTGTCCACTCAGACGGGAAAGCAACATTTCCAAGGCCAAAAGCCTGGCAATGCCGGACATTCAGGCTTTTGCTTTGGGATGGTTTGGGTTTAAAGTGTTTCTTCTCTCCCAAACCTGAGGAAGACAGAAGGCTGGCTGCTAGACTGGCCACTGTACGGCGTGCAGCGTCGTTCAAACTGGCGGAAGGAGAAGGGGTAGGATGGGTCTCTGGTGGTGTGGTGGTACTCGGCGACGGTGGAGGCCTGAAGCGGAGGCTGATCCCTGATCATTGACTCTGAGGAGACATGGCAGCTGAGGACGCTTTGAGGTGGCGGAGGAGGAGGAGGCGGAGACAGAGGGTGTGACAGTGATGGAGGCCCGGCGTCGGTCTGGCCTTTTTTGGCCAGTGTTCCCTCCATTTCAACTCATGCATTCGCTGCATGTGGACTAGAAATGTTGGTTGTGGTTAATCACTTTAGGTTCTTGCCTCTACTTATGCGTTTACGCAAAGGCGGGCATATGACATCGCTGGGTGAATCAGAGGCTTGCTCAAAGAAGGCCCAGGCTTGAGAGGTCCTGGACCTTTTTGCGGCCGGATAGCGAGGAGCGGGGTTTGCGCTGACCGTGGCTGGCGGGAAATCATATCAGCGGACTTCTGCGACCGCCCTCTACCTTTTGTGGCGGGACCCGTTATTGACCACTACCCCATCGTCTTCTCTCGTCACTGATGAAGCGCTCGCAAGCTATTCTGCGGAAAAGACAGGGATGGATCGCAATGTCGTCATTATCATCATCATTCAACACAGGTGAACTTGGTCGTCCTGACTTTCTGCATCCAGAAGCTGCGGGATACAAGCAAGGGCACTGCAAGGCGTTGACGACCGAGCCCGGGATTTTGCCGATTTTTTGACCGATGCTTTCACCTCCTCTGATGGCATCAGTAACTGGGCGTCCAGAGCAGAGAAAATCATCCTTTTTGGCCTCTTGATCTTTTAACATGCATTCTGACCCCAACCGCATTTTTGTCTTCAAAGAGGTCTTCAGAAAATGGATTATCCACAGTGGTGGGTACACGAGGTTGACATTTGGGCTGCTTTACTGTTGGACAGATGCTGATGATGCTGATGACGACATTTGTGGCGTGACGCGAGGGGGGGGGGGGACGGGAGGTAAGATGCTAGATGCAGGTTGCATTAACCACTTGAAGGAAAGATTGGGCGACGATGTTCGGTACTTAGATTCTCCAGGGCCTGAACCAGCGATGACAGCCTGACGGTTCACTGCAAAACTGACTATACGCTCGGCATGAGTGGTTGTCGCCAGCACTGAAGGAGCACCTTCTCTCGTAACTCTACCTCCATGTGCTACCCCCCTCTTTGCTTGTTACCACATAGCATTACGCTCCATTGTTCAGAATATAGAAAATTTGAGAGGTAGGAATTTGTTTTGGAAGAGTCTCTATTAAAAGACGGCAAATCACAGCATTCTCAATACCTCTAATCAATACAAAAATTGTGGATTCAAATTTAACTGCAAGGTGTCTTTCACACAAATCTGGACTGGGCAAAAGTCCAAAAAACACGTATCTGTTATGTTTTGGTATAATAAACGGTTATTTTTTGCACCTTTCAATTCACCTGTGGTGAATATTTAAGGAATGCTATTTTAAGATTTACGTAGAGAGATGCTGCGTCAAAGAACAGTGCTGGGTGCGCAAAAGTCAAAAAACACGTAATGTTATGTTTTGATATAATAACGGTATTTTTTGCACCTTTTCAATTCACCTGTGGTGAATATAGAATTGCTGTTTTTAAGATTTACCGTAGATGCTGCGTCAATGAAACAGATGCTGGGTGCACAAAAGTAAAATAAAACACGGTACTGTTATGTTTTGATATAATAAACGGTATTTTGCACCTTTCAATTCACTGTGTTGAATATGAATTGCTGTTTTAAGATTTACGTAGATGCTGCTTTCATTGAACAGTGCTGGGTGCGCAAAGAGTCAAAAAAACACGTAACTGTTATGTTTTGATATAATAAACGGTATTTTTCTGACCTTTCATTCACCTGTGGTGATTATAGAATTGATGTTTAAGATTTACGTAGATTGCTGCGGTCAACTGAACAGTGTGGGTGCGCAAAAGTCAAAAAACACGTAATCTGTTAAGTTTTGATACTAATTAAACTGTATTATTTTGCACTTCTCAATTCACCTGTTGTGAATATAGAATTGCTGTTTAAGATTTACGTTAGATGCTGCGTCAATGAACAGTGCTGGGTGCGCAAAAGTCAAAAACATGTAACTGTTATGGTTGATATAATGTAACTGTATTTTTTTGCACATTAATTTCATCCTGTGGTGATATAGAATTGCTGTTTTAAGATTTACGTAGAGCTCGTCAATGAACAGTGCTGGGTGCGCCAAAAGTCAAAAAAAACGTAACTGTTATGTTTTGATTATAAATACAACAGGTTATTTTTTGACATTTCAATTCACCCTGTGGATGAATATAGAATGGCTGTTTAAGAATTTACGTTAGATGCTGCGTCAATGGAACAGTGCTGGGTGCGCAAAAGTCAAAAAACAATGGTAACTGTTATGTTTTGATTTAATAAAACGATTTTTTGCACCTTTTAATTCACCTGTGAGTGAATGATAGAATTGCTGTTTTAGGATTTACGTAGATGCTGCGTCAATGGAACAGTGCTGGGTGCGCAAAAGTCAAAAAACCGTTACTGTTATAGTTTTGATATTAAAAACTTGTATTTTTTGCACCTTCAATTCACCTGTGGTGGAATATAGAATTGCTACGTTTTTAAGATTTAGTAGATGCTGCGTCAATGAACCAGTGATGGGTGCGCAAAGTCAAAAAACACGTATGTTATAAGTTTTGATATAATAAACTGTATTTTTGGCACCTTTCAAATTCACCTGTGGTGAATATAGAATTGCTGTTTTAAGATTTACGTAGATGCTGCGTCAATGAACAGTGACTGGTGCGCAAAAAAGTCAAAAAACACGTAACTGTTATGTTTTGATATAAGAACCGGTAGTTTTTGCACCTTTCACTTCTCCTGTGGTGAATATAGAATTGCTTTTTAAGATGTACGTTGTTGCTGCGCGGGTCAATGAACAGTGCTGGGTGCGCAAATGTCAAAAACACGTAACTGTTATGTTTTGAATATAATAAAACTGTATTTCTTTGCACCTTTCAATTCACCTGTGGTGAATTATAGAAATTGCTGTTTGAAGATTTACGTAGATGCTGAGTCAATGAACAGTGCTGGGCTCGGTTGCGCAATAAAAAGTCAAAAAACATAACTGCTTATGTATTGATATAATAAACTGTATTTTTTGCACCTTTTCAATTCACTGTGGTGAAATAGAATTGCTGTTTTTTAACTATTTTCGTAGATGCTGCGTCACACTGAACAGTGCTGGGTGCGCAAAAGTCAATAAACACGTAAACTGTTATGTTTTGTTATTAATAAACGGTTATTTTTTGCACCTTTCAATTCACCGGTGGGTTGATGAAGTATAGAATTTGCCGTTTATGATATATGTAGATGCTGCGTCAATGAAACAGTGCTGGGGTGCGCAAAAGTCTAAAAACACGTAAACTGTTATGTTTTGATATAATAAACGGTATTTTTTGCATTTCAATTCACATGTGGTGAATATAGAATTGCTTGTGTTTAAGATTTACGTAGATTGCTGCGTCAATGAACAGTGCTGGGTGCGCAACACAAGTCGAAAACAAACACGTAACTGTATGTTTTGATATAATAAAACGGTATTTTTTTGGCACCTTTCAATTCACTGTGGTGAATATAGATTGCTGTTTTAAGATTTACGGTAGATGCTGCGTCAATGAACAGTGCAGGGTGCGCAACAAAAGTCAAAAACACCGTAAACTGTTATGTTTTGATATAATAAATGTATTTTTTTGCACCTTTCAATTACCTGTGGTGAATATAGAATTTGCTGTTTAAGATTTACGTGATGCTGCGTCAATGAACAGTGCTGGGTGGCAAAAGTCAAAAAAAAAACCACGTTAAACTGTTAGTGTTTTGATATAATAAACTGATTTTTTGCACCTTTCCATTTTTTTTCCACTGTGGTGAATATAGATTTGCTGTTTTAGATTTTCGTTAGATGACTGCGTCAATGAACAAGGGCTGGGTGCGCAAAAGTCAAAAAAACACGTATTGTTATGTGTTTCGTACAATACACGGTATATTGCCAACAAACAACCTGTGTCTGACTACAAGATTGCTGGTTTGTAATTTAAGTGCAACGGTGGGATATATCAACAGTCACAGGTGTAATGGGTAAAAATTGAAACACCTATTGAAATGTATATCTGATCATAAAAGTGGAGTTTTGCAGCTAACAAAGAGACCTGCAGTTACTTGAAAGAAATGATGTTTATCATTATAGTTCAGCTGCCCAATAATACCAGGAAAATATTTCAATAGCAAACTGTTAATAATAAAGATATATCCACTACAATGTCTACACTAAGTCTTGGTGAAAACTTTATCAAGTGTGTTCTTTAGAGATAGAGCGTTTCTGTGTTCGACCGCGGGCCCCCCCCCCCCCGCTCCACCGCCGTGAATTTACCGTGGTAGATTCTGCTTTTACAAATTTTAGCTAACTACATAAAATGTCAAATCCTAATCTAACATAAAAATGGAAGATCAATCACAGCTAATAGTGTGGTTTCTCTGGTGCGAAATAGACTAATTTCGCTTGAGCTGTTTGGCACAGGCCAGAACGCATGGGGTTTCTCATCCCTATGAGAAGCTGAGAGACACTGAGGCTGAAACATGGAAAAACGCTGTTCTATGTTTAAAACGAGGTCCATGGGATTTTCCAGCCAATTCGCACCCATAACATCCCAGTCATGACGTCGCACACACATCTCACCCTGCATCTATTCCTGTAATTCTCATTTGCCTGGCCGGCCAAAATTACAGGAAGCGCCGAAAAAGGCGCGATCTTAAAAGAGATGCAAGATTTTTAACCTTAATTATGCATGATCTGGAAATTTCGAACACCATAAAAACCTTGCCGATTTCAACTTTGTCGATAAAAATCGCTCAACACTAGTTTTCTATCTGGATCATCAATATCTCATATGCAACATTACTATCTCTTGGTTTTGGGCTATTTCTGCTTGTGTCTGGGTATGGTGTACACTGATAATGCACATGTTATGGTTGATTTATCATTTGTTATTATCCCACAACAAGGTGTAACAGAATTAATTACGAACAACCACCTGCAATCACCCCAGCATTTAGGTAGAGCTTATCAGGTAAAAAGAACAGGGACTGTTTATCTATATCTCCATGACATATGAGTACTTAGACCCTGTTTTACCGATTGGGATGATTTTTTTTTTGGGCTTTAAAACGCTGAAAATAGTTATTGGGGGTATAATCGTGTGTATATGCAGATACCTTTTTATGGACATTTGTTTTTTTTTTCTGTTGACATGAATATATGGGAAAGATATTAAACATTCAGGGCGACATGTATGAATTCTGGTGCTGATAGACCAGTTCTAAATTGCTTTAAGGTAGTATAGACTGTGCAGTTCATACATTCAGGCGCAGTCTAGTGCCAATACGACCACCTTTAACTTGGTCTGGCTGTTCTAACTGTTCTGCGCCAAAGTTTTGGTGTCAAAGAATCATAAATGTGCCTATTTCTACTAATGTGGTGTGAGACACCCCCCAGCAACCTAAAACTTTGGTGCATTAAAAAGTGTCTTTCGCGCGGTACCAAGGTACTTATCGCGCCCAAGTTCATACATCTATAGAACTGGTCTTCTACAGCTTTTTGAGGCCACAATTCTGGCGCAGCCCCATTTATACATGTCAACCTAAGTTTTAACCTCTTCTTTGTTACAGTAATGAGCTATATTCTATCATTTTTCAGTGATATGTTCAGCCTCTAAATGAATTGTGCCAGGGGTGTTGATTCCAAAAAGGGATGACTTTGGCAGCTTTGCAAATGCAGCATAGTATCCATCAAAATCTGTGTGCCAAATAGAGCTCTTTTCTTTCTATGCTCTGACGCACCCAAGCAGCACATATACGGTACAGTATTGCCATACTTGAAAGAAATTGCATAACATATTTTGATGTGCTTCTTCTCTAGCATTTCTTGTAAAAATAAAAAATGCTCCTCTAAACTGCATTCTATTTTTACAGCCCAATTCTGAAAAAACTGTGTGGTTATTATAAACCTGTGGGGTCAATATACTCACTTTACCCCTAAATGTATTTTTTAGGGATGAAGTTTCCAAAATGAGGACTTTTTACGGATGTTCATTAAGTTTTAGCACCTTAAGGTGTCTGCAAACCTGAAATGATGCATAAAAAATATACTAATAAAAATAAGACCCAAAAAAGAGCTCCTTCAAAGCTGAGGCCTATGGTTGTGTCACATATAATCCTAGTGCAGCATATAACATGTTTCTAAAAATGGCAGAATCAGGAAAATAAATATTGAGGTGCATTTCTCTGTTAACATATACTGTTCTCCAGTAAAAAAATTCCTTAGAATTGAAAATCTGCAAAAAAAAAGGCAAATTTTGAAATTCCACCTCTATGTTGCTTTGATTTCTGTAAACCACCTAGAGGGTTAACAAACTTTCTAAATGTTGTTTTAAATACATTAAGGAGTGCAATTTTTAAATGGTGTGTTCATAAGGGGTGTCTAGCATACAGGACCCCCCCCAAAAAAAACCCACATAAAAAACTGAACTTTGCTTTTTTTTTCTTGTGCATAAGTGGTGCTACATTTAGAAGCCCCCAAATATTGTAAAAAATCTAAAGTTTTAAAAAAGGGGCAACATAAAGTAGACATATGGTAAATGCTAGTAATAAACTATTTTGTGTGGTATAACTGTATTTCTTAAAATTTCAAATGTTTCAAAATTTTTACAACCTTTTGATATTTGGTGCAAATCAGTAGGTGTCATGGGGGCTGGCGCGGGTGCCGCGGCTCCCCGCGTCCGTGCCCCGGCTGCTCTGTCCCTGGCGCCCGTTCTCTTACCCGTCCACGCTCCTGTGAACGCTGCTCCTGCCTGACCCGGCCGCCGCGCGCGTACCCGCTGCTTAGGGCGTGCGCTCGACGGCTGGGCTGGATTTAAAGGGCCAGTGCACCATTAATTAGTTATTGATGGCCGCTGGTCCTATATAAGGAATACACCCCCAGCACTCTTTGCCAGTTTGTTGGTGTGCGTTTAGTGAGTCTAAGAGTGTTGGAAGTCCTGTCTGATTACACATGTACCAGTCCACTCCGCTACGTTTCCTGATCTTGCCTGTTTGCCGCCTGACCTGACCTTCTGCCCATCTCTGATCATGAACCTCTGCCGCCTGTCCTGACTTCCTGCCTGTCCCCGACTACGCTTCTGGCTTACGAGACTCTACCACGCACTACCCCTGCCGCCATCGCAAGCAAGTCACGTCAGGGGTAGCGACCTGATAGCCTCACGCCGCAGCAAGTCCATTTGCGGCGGTCTCTGGTGAATACAGTGGGCTACCTAGACTCCGCTCCCTGGCGTGTCTTAACTATCATCGCTTGCCGTGGTCCAGCGAATACACCGAACCATTACAGTACAAACGGGACATGGATTCCACCAGGGTACCTTTGCCTGAACTCCGGGACGTCACGATGGCCGTCGCACAGCAGAGCCAGCGTATTGACCAGCTCGCGGCCATGATGCAGAACCTTGCGGCTCGTTTACCTCCGCCTGCGGCTGCCGCCTCCACGCCAGCACCTGTTGATACTGCTGCCATGGCTCTACCTGCTCATGCACAGGGACCTTCTCTGCATCTGCCGCTCCCCTCATGCTATGATGGAGACCCAAAGAAGTGCAAAGGCTTCATCAGTCAATGCTCAATTCATATTGAGATGTTGGGACATCAATTCCCTACCGAGCGGGCTAAGGTGGCCTTCATAATTAGCCTCTGTAAGGATTAGCTCAAACGGAAGCAGTCCTTTGGTGTTAAACACAGCAAGGTTTATTGGTGCACTCCACAAAAACCTGCAAATAAACAGCAGGCTTGCTTCAGCCAAACAAAAAGATATCCGGAATAAACACAGTCACGGGTATAAGTGCAGTACCGTGCTCTGGTTCCCTGGCAAGGAAACCACACGCAGATCTCAGTCTCTCTCTCTCTGGAGTGCAAGGCCCAGCTCTGGCTTTCTTCCAAACACTAGCTCCACTGAGCTGTTTGTACCAGGTTAGGAACCACACCCCCTCTCATCTGAGCCTGCTGGCCTTATATAGGGCTGATAAGCCCAGGACTGGATGTGGGAGCAGCCCGTCCCACCCAACTCTACAGACTGCTCCAATAAAGCCCGACCCGGATCACGGCATTACTGCCATACTTACACATACAAAAACCTTTGGGGTCAGTGGCCTGCTGCCGCTGACAACAAAACAAATGGGCTTTATTTCACCGATCTTAGGCAGATCGATGACACATAATGTCCGTCAATAACTGCACCTTGTGCCTTCCTACACCTCCTAACAAGCGTGGCCTGGGCCACTCCGCAATGGGACCGAGGAGATCCTTTGACGGCGAGTCTATAAGCCTTCCTCCAGGGGTTCCGTACCGTCTTCGAGGAACCTGGTCGCACCTCCTCCGCTTGCCGCAGGTTGCTCCATCTCCGTCAGTGCGACTCCACTGTGGGTAAACTACTCCGTGCATTTTCCGCACCCTAGCCTCTGAGCTGGACTGGAATAATGAGGCTTTGGTGGCGACCTTCTTGCAAGGTCTTTCGGGGCATATTAAAGACGAGCTCGCTGGTCGGGACCTTCTGCTCTGGACGACCTGATTCGGTTGGCTACCCGAATTGATATTCATTTTACCGAGAGACAACCAGAGCTCCGCCTACAACGGGAGATCGACCGACCACGCCGGCTACCTCGTCTGGCCCAACGACCTCCACTTCCTCCGCCAATGGTTCCTGAGAACGAACCCATGCAGGTCGAGAGAGCCCACCTGACCCAGGAAGAACGCTCGCAGAGTCGTCTGAGGCAGCTATGCTTCTACTGTGGCGGTTCTGGCCACTTCATTGGGACTGTCCGGTACGTCCGGGAAAACTCTCGAAACCTAGGGCTCGCAGGAGAGGCATCCCTAGGTGTCAGGCGGCCTCTCCCCCGTCTGACCATTCCCGTACTCTGTGGAATTTCGCCGGACAGCACCTTCCAAGCCACCGCCTTCCTTGATTCGGGATCCGCTGGAAATTTTGTCAGCCAAGCTCTGGTCTCTAGATTTCGTCTTTCGGTGACCCCTCTGCAGAAACCCATGTTCATCTCCTCCATCAGTGGCGAATGCCTAAAGGACGCTATTTGGTTCTGCACTGCTCCCCTCACATTGCAGATAGGTGCCCTACACAAGGAGACTTTGTAACTGCTGGTTCTGCCTCGCTCCTCTTCGGAAATCCTCCTGGGCCTTCCTTGGTTACAAGTCCATGCTCCGACCTTGGACTGGAACACGGGCGAAATCATCCGTTGGGGTCCCACGTGCCACTCGCGATGCCTTCCGGTATTCCGTCCTGCTCTACGGCCCGCCTCTGTACAGTCTACGAAGCCTCTGTCAGGTCTGCCCACTCCGTACCAGGATCTTGCCGATGTTTTTTCCGAAAGACAGGCCGAAACTCTGCCTCCGCACTGACCGTTCGATTGTCCTATTGACCTGCAACCGGTACTACTCCTCCCCAAGGTAGAGTCTATCCTCTCTCCGTCCCGGAGACTAAGGCTATGTCGGAGTACATCCAGGAGAATCTCCGTAAGGGCTTCATATGCAAGTCTCCCCTGCGGGGGCAGGTTTCTTTTTTGTTGCAAAGAAAGACGGTTCTCTCCGACCCTGTATCAATTATCGGGGACTTAACAAAATTACCATAAAAAATCGATACCCCCTGCCTTTGATCTCGGAACTGTTCGCCTGCGTGGCGCGAAAAATTTTTCCAAGTTGGATCTACGGGGAGCATATAACCTGATTCGTATTCTTGAAGGCGACAAGTGGAAGACTGCCTTTAATACTAGAGATGGCCACCCTTTTAATATCTCGTCATGCATTTGCCTCTGCAATGCTCCGGCGGTGTTCCAGAACTTTTGTCAATTTATGAGATCTTCCCCGAGACCTCCTCTACGTCTGCGTCATCGTCTACCTAGTGATATCCTAATCTTCTCCCTGACCCGGAAAACTCACCGCCGCCACGTCCGCCAGGTGCTCAAACGTCTCCGTGACCACCAGTTATATGCCAAACTGGAGAAATGCCTGTTTGAACGCACCTTGTTGCCCTTCCTGGGCTACATCGTCTCGGATCAGGGCCTCCAGATGGATCCCTCGAAATTGTCTGCAGTCCTACAATGGCCTCGACCAGTGGGCCTTCACTTTATTCAACAATTTTTGGGCTTCGCAAATTATTACAGACAATTCATCCCTCATTTCTCCACGCTCGTGGCCCCGCTGGTGGCCCTTACGAAGAAAAATGCCAACCCTAAATCCTGGCCGCCAGAGGCCCAAGAAGCATTTGATTGCCTCAAATCAGCATTCGCTTCTGCTCCAGTTCTGTCTCGCCCAGACCCGCAGCACCCCTTTATCCTAGAGGTGGACGCCTCCTCTGTAGGTGCAGGTGCTGTTCTCCTTCAGAAGCCCTCCTCCGGAAACTGTGTACTTGCGGCTTCTTTCCTTTAAAAACCCTTTACCCCAGCCGAAAAAATTTTACGATCGGTTTATCGCCGAATTACTGGCTATTAAGGGTTTGCCCTAGAAGAATGGCAGCACTTGCTGGAGGGAGCTCGTCACCCCATCGATATATTCACCAATCACAAAAATCTTCTCTATCTGCAGTCTGCCCAATGACTGAACCCTCGGCAAGCTAGGTGGTCACTTTTCTTCGCCCACTTTGATTTTCTTCTTCACTTTCGGCCAGCTGGCAAGAACGTCAGAGCAGACGCCCTCTCTAGATCCTTGGACACAGTGGGGTTGGAGCCTCCTCTGCAACACATAATTCCTCCTGAATATCTCCTCACGGCGGCCACTGTGGACCTTCAACATCTGCCCCCTGGGAAAACCTACGTACGTCCTGCCATGCGGCCTCGTATCCTGAAGTGAGGACATACCTCTCGAACAGCTGGTCACCCTGGAGTCCATAAGTCTCTGCAACTGATCTCCCGTTATTATTGGTAGCCCACTCTCACTCGAGATGTTAGAGACTTTGTCCTGGCCTGTACCTCTTGTGCCCATAATAAAGTGCCTCATCTCAGGCCTGCTTCTACCCCTCCCGGTGCCAGAAAGACCTTGGTCCCATATAGCCATAGACTTTGTTACGGACCTCCCGGCCTCCTCTGGAAACACTGTCATCTGGGTGGTGACAGATAGATTTTCGAAAATGGCCCACTTTGTTCCACTGCCCGGGTTACCCTCTGCTCCACAGCTGGCCCAGCACTTTTTCCACCACATTTTTCGATTGCACGGTCTTCCGTTGCTTATCGTCTCGGATAGGGGGTCCAGTTTGTGTCGAGATTCTGGCGGGCTCTATGTGGGTAGAGGCAGATTCAGCTTGACTTCTCGTCTGCATACCACCCTCAGACTAACGGGCAGGTAGAGAGGGTTAACCAAGTGTTAGGTACCTACCTACGACATTTTGTTTCCGCCCGTCAGGATAATTGGTCTGACCTCCTCCCCTGGGCAGAATTCTCTTATAATTCTCTAGACTCAGAATCCGCTGGGGCCTCTCCCTTTTTTGTGGTGTTTGGGCTACACCCCCTCCCGCCCCTCCCTCTGGCTACTTCGTGTCATGTTCCTGCCATGGATGCCCAAGTGCGTGACATCAAGGCACTCTGGCAAACCACGCATCAGGCCCGTCTATGGGCTTCCGCTCACACCAAAATCCAGGCCGACAGGTACCGTAGACCTCCGCCCCTATTTAAGCCAGGTGTTAAAGTTTGGTTGTCCGCCAAATACATCCGAATCAAGGTGCCCTGTTATAAGCTAGGCCCTAAGTATCTGGGCCCTTTTGTTGTACTTCGGCAGCTTAACCCGATGTCCTACAAGCTCCGCTTGCCTCCTACTCTGCGTATCCCAAACGCCTTCCATGACTCTTTCCTCAAGCCTGTGGTGCTGAATCGCTTCTCCCGTGGATCTGTCTCGCCTTCTCCTGTGGCCAACTCTGATAACATCCCTTTTAGGTCAAGGAGGTGCTGGCGGAGAAGACAGTGAGGGGGAAGCGGTTCTTTCTTATTGGACTGGAAGGGGGGTTTGGGTCGGAGAGGCCTCGTGGGGGAAACCCTTTAGGGCAACCTGTCACCTGACCTTCTCTCCAAGTTCAATAAAAAAGAGGGGGAGACCTAAGGGGGGGTGGGGAGTACTCTCATGGGGGCCGGCGCGGGTGCCATGGGGCCCCGCAGCCGCCCCCTGCCCGCAGGAGCTCCGGCGCGGATGTCGCTGCTCACCGCGTCCATGCCCCCGCTGCCCAGTCCCTGGCGCTAGTTCTCTTACCCGTCCACGCTCCTGTGAACGCGGCCCCGGCCTGTCCCGGCTGCCGCGCGCGCACCCGCGGCTTTGGGCGGGCGCGCGACGGCTGGGCTGGATTTAAAGGGCCCGCGCACCATTAATTAGTTATTGATGGACGCTGGTCCTATATAAGGAATACGCCCCCAGCACTCTTTGCCAGTTTGTTGGTGTGAGTCTTAGTGAGTTTTAAAAGTGTTTTGGGAAATTCCTGTCTGATTACCCGTGTACCAGTCCGCTCCGCTACGTTTCCTGACCTTGCCTGTTTGCTGCCTGCCCTGACTTTCTGCCCATCTTTGACCATGAACCTCTGCCGCCTGTCCTGACCTCCTGCCTGTACCCGACTACGCTTCTGGATTACGATTCTGTACCACACATTACCCCGGCCGCCATCGCAAGCAAGTCACGTCATGGGTAGCGACCTGGTAGCCTTACGCCGCAGCAAGTCCATGCCGCTTTGCGGCGGGCTCTGGTGAATACAGTGGGCTACTTAGACTCCACTCCCTGGCGTGGCTTAACTATCATCGCTTGCGGTGGTCCAGCAAATCCACCGAACCATTACAGTAAGTATTGTATCAATCCAGAACATCCCCACATACTTATATGCCGACTGTCTGAATATTTTAAAAGATCCAATACAATCAACCGCACTCTTCTCGCTAATTAAATATTCCTTTATTAAATTTCTAATAGACATCATAATGGTGACAGTTGAACATCGTCAATGTTTTAGGTCACCGTATGACCTTTATCAAAATTGTCGCTACAAAAAAAAACAAAATCACATACAATTAAAAAGTATCCAACACCTATATTACATATTTACATATTCATGAGACACGAAAGATAAAGAAATTACCTCTATTTAAGGTAAGATTATATATATCTATAGATGTACAAAACATATGGCATATTGGGAAGCAAAAAATAAGAATAAATCCTGACAATTAGATCTAACCTGTCATGAGTGGCGCCACAGCCCGCCGGTCAGGCTGAGGGCGCACTCGTGCCCCCGTTAGTCCCCTTGCACCAGGAGCGAGTGGCGCCGTGGTCCGCATATCGGGCCGCTGGCGCACCCGCTCTCCTGGGCGCATCTACTTACCTAGCCGCGCTCCTGCTTCCTCGTGTCCAACTGCCGGCCGGTGCGTGTGTACCCGCTCCTTAGGGCGCGTGCTCCAGCTCTCTTAGATTTAAAGGGCAAGCGTGCCGGTAATTGGTTGCTTGCTGACCCTATGTAATGGCTCCACCTCCAGCATGCCTCTGCCGAATCCATACCGCCATTACCTATGCAAGGAAGTCTTCCTGAAGTCCGGTTTGCCATTTCCATGTACCAGTCCCGTTTGCTCATGTTCTTCGACCATGAATCTTCGCCGCCTGCCCTTACCTTCCTGCCTGTCCTGACTACAAGATTGTCTACCCATTCTGTACCACGTTGCACCTTGGCTGCCTCTGCAAGCAAGTCATATCAGGGGTAGCAACCTGGTGGAATCCTGCTGTGGCAAGTCCATCCCGCCTTGCGGTGAACACTTAGACTCCGCTCCCTGGTGTGGCCTGTACCACTACTTGCGTTGGTCCAGTGGATCCACTACTCCAGGTCGTTACATAACCATATACAATAATTAGCAGATGTCCGCGATGTTAAGATTATATGCATGACATATATGTCCAAGAAGGTGATATACTCCTTATAAGCCCCCACAATAATGTCAAACTCCTAAAGAGAAGGAAATAACAATCTGCTATACATAAAGACAAAAATGTCTGCTCAATATGCTGCACAGAAGATATTCTATATTACTCCATGATCAAACACAGATTACATAGTATAACCATGCGCCAGGACTAAGTGAGGAATGCCAGCTATAGCTTGGTTTATGTTGAATACATGTCCTGTCACATTGCAAGCGCCAGCTTCTATAAATATGTACCGTGCATTTGCGGGTCGCAGTGCATAGAGGAAGTGTGTCATCATTCTCTATTGTGTGGGAAAGACGCACTTCCGCCCTCACTTCCACCCTAACTACAGCTAATACTGCACATGCTACTAGGACTGCAATATTTTCTTCACCCTGTTTTTCAAAAATGGATTTGAAAGTGATCAAAAAGTCTTGTCCCCACAAAAATTACACCAATAAAAATGTCAACTCATCCTGCAAAAAACAAGCCCATACACTGATCTGTAAACAGAAAAATAAAAAAGTTATGGCTCTCAGATTATGGCAATGCAAAACTTGTTTTGTTTTTTGAACAAAAGTGTTTTTATTGTATAAAAGCAGTAAAACATAAAAATAATATACAAATTGGGTATTGCTGTAATTGTATTGACTGAATCAAGCTAGCTTATCATTTATTTCTTACTTGACCACTGTGCAAAATAAAAAATAGCAACAGGATTGCTGTATTTTGTTAAGACACCTCACAAAAACTTAATAAAAAGCAATCAAAGCATTATATGAACCTCATAATGGTACCAATGAAAAGGTCAGCTCATCCTACAAAGAGACAGCCCATAATCAGCTCCGTATACAGAAAAAAATAAAAAAGTTATGGATGTCAGACTATGACGACATAAAAACACAATTTTTTACAAATGCATTCCTATTGTGTAAAAGTAATAGAACATAAAAAACTATATAAAATGTATCATTGTAAGTGTACCAACCCACATAGTAAAGTTATCATATCACTTATGCCGCACGGTGACCACTGTAAAAATGAAGCCCAAAAAACAAAGGCAGAAGTGCGTTTTCTCCCCACCTCCCTATTTCCTTGGCCCAGTGCTAAAAAAACTATAGAACACCTGTGTGCCAAAAATGCACAATATACTGCTAGATGAGATACAAAATGGGGTAACTTCTGAAAGGTTTCACCTGTTCTGGTACTTTGGAGGGTCTTGCAAATGCGACATGGAACCCACCAAAAATTGCCTTCCAAAAGCCAAATAGTGCTCCCTCCCTTGCCATGCGCCCAAACAGCAGTTTACACTCGCATATAGGGTATTGCCAAGAAATTGTGTAACACATTTTGGTGGGCTTTTTTCACAGGATTCCTTTTAAACATGAAACATTTTCAGCTAAAATTGTAGACTGTTGGAAAAAAAAAAATTTGTTTTATTCTCACAGTCGAACGCTAAAAAAAATTGTGAAAGATCTGGGGGTCAATGTACTCTATACAACCCTGTATATATTCCTTAAGAGGTGTAGTTTCCAATATGGGGTATTTTTAGGAGAGTTTATTAAGTTTTAGCACCTTAGGGTGTCTGCAAACCTGTAATGACACCTACAGAAAATTGAAATGGAACTGAGACCCCAAAATCTCAGACCCCAAAGTCTGAGGCCTGTGATTGAGCCAAATAGCACACTACGGCCACATATGGGATATCGCTAAAAACTGCAGAATCAGGGGAATTGCATTTCCATGGTCACCTGTACTGTGTTCTAGTGAATAACAAATACAAAAATTTTTATTTCCAAGAATAGTGAAATTTTTAAATCACCTCCACTTTGCTTTAATTTCTGTGAAATACCTAATGGGTTAATAAACTTCCTAAATGTTGTTTTGAATGCTATAAGGTGTGTAATATCTTAGATGGAGTCAATTATGGGAGTATCAAAATACAGGCCCCTAAAAGCTACATCAGAACTGGACTGGTCCCTAAAAAAATCAATGTTGCAAATTCTCTTGAAAATGTGAAAAACTACTACTAAATTTCAAAGCCACCTAACGTTGTAAAAAAATAAAAATACATTCAAAAAAATGGTGCCACCCTACAGTAGACATATCGTATAGGCTAGTTATAAACTATTATGTGTGTAATAACTATCTGTCTTACACGCAGAAATTTTTGAACTTTGAAAATGGCAAATTTTTCCAAATTTTCACAACATTTTGATATTTTTTAAAAATAAACAAGTATTGTATGAATCAAAATTTCTTACTAAGTTAAAGCACAATGTGTCATGAGAAAATAGCCTCTGAATCACATGGATAGGGAAAGTATCAAAAAGATATTCTCACATAAAGTGACACATGTCAGGTTTAAAATAGGGTTCTGTCACAGAGGTCAAAACTGCATGCAGCTTTAAGGGGTTGACGAAGGGCTGTACTTTCATATCTTCACAAGTCTCATAGCCTTTGACTAGAGTGACAATGCAGATGCTAGACTGCTACTCCATTCAAATTCAAATAATACCTGATGCCATAATCCTGCTCAAGTGTTTGGTGGGACCAACAGCAATCTGACATCAATCTCCAATCCTGTGGACAAGAGATTACTGCCAGATGTGGGAATGCCCCTTTAATACAGTTAGGGCGATATGTATGAATCTCGCCACATCGGGGCGCACCTTTCCGCCGGTTTTCCGGCGAAATTTGCGCCTGATTTATGTCGGCACTGGGGCGCGCTCATACATACTATGTAAAGACCGCCGCTCCTCGCCGGTGTTTGAGGCGCAGTGCGGGACTTAGGTGCAGTGCGGCGCTGCGCCTATGATTCGCCGCCCGAGGTAGTGCACTCATACATAACATGTAAAGTCCGCCGCCCCTCGCCAGTGTGTGGAGCGCAGTGCGGGGACATGAGCGCAGTGCGGCGCTGCGCCTAATATTCGCCGTCCGAGGAGGTGCGCTCATACATGTGGGGAAAAGTCCGCCGCGCCTCGCCAGTGTATGGGGCGCAGTGCGGGCCTTAGTCGCAGTGCGGGACTGCGCTGAACATCTATTCCGATTCGAGCCAGGCTGGGAAACAGCGAGAAATCGTTAAAGATGTCCGTGCGGAGTATGAATCAAAAAAATCGCCTTTATAAAGGCGGAAAACATTCTCAGAAAACAGCTCAAACCTAAAAAATAAAAAAATACATTAAAAAAATCACTTTCCAAAAATCTAGAACGGCGCAATATCAAGAATTAGTATATTGGAAATTGCCGGGAAATACAGTAATTCAAATTCTGAAAGCTATTCTCATTGGTCTGCGGAAACCGGCCAATCAGAATAGGAGCGACAGTGAACCATTAAAACCTATGGAGAACTATTGACCAATCAGAATCAAAGGCGGGACAGTTCAAAATACAGTAAAAATGCAGAAAAGAGCTGATTGGTTGAACTAGTGGGGGCTTGGCTATCCCAGCCAATCAGAGTGTGAGCTACTTCTACCATTGTAGTCTACGGAGAGATCGGCGCAATGAAATCTCGGCGCTCAGCGCCGTGCGGCATGGAGTATGATTAAAAAAATCATTATTATTAAGTGTAAAACATTATCAGATAAAGCGCTGAAACCTTCTATAAAAATAAATCAGTTAAATCCCTAACAACGCATTTGTCGCCGAGACCGGCGCTACATAAGGAATTGCAATATAGAGAATTGCCGGGAAATACAGTAATTCAAATTGTTTAAGCTCTTCTGATTGGTCGGCATAAACCAGCCAATCAGAATAGGAGCGACAGTGGCCCATTCTAACCTATGGAGGAGAATTGACCAATCAGAATAGGAGCGACAGGGACCCATTCTAACCTATGGAGAAATATTGACCAATCATATTCAAAGGCGGGACAGTTCAAAATACAGTAAAAGGCAGAAAAGAGCTGATTGGTTGAAGCGGCGGGGGCTCGTCCAGCTTTGCCAATCAGAGCGCGAGCTACTTTCTCATAGAGTTCTATGGATAAAAGAAATTCAGAGCGAGCTCTGTGATTGGCTAAGTTAAAAGAGGCACGGTTATTTGGACCAATGGGAGAGCGAGCGACGCTCCTATGGGTTTTCTAATGCAATCTGAAATAAAACTGTACATGGCCGAAATCAAATGATAAGACTACAGAAGTTGTCCCGATGTGTATATAAAATGAATAATAATATGGGGGTAAAAAAAAATATATATTAATTCACTAAAATCATTTGTATTTCTTTATTTTCGTTACACCAATTTTATTGATCCTTGGCGGGGAGCAGCTGAAAGTGGCGAACGCTGCGCCTAACATCGCATCCCTGCGTCCGACAGGGGATGTGGGCCGGGAGGTGCAGGATACACCAAAAAACAGGCGAAAAGCCCGATCATACATGTCGCCCTTAGTCTTTTTCAGTATTTACATTTTAATAATGTAAATGTACCAAACACTATGTAGGCCTTCAGATGCCTAGAAACACAAACTACTTTTAGCATTTGTATTATTACATCAGTCTTAGTAAGCATTATAGTTACAACTAAGAAATATAAGTTATGTATTTTTTATAAACCAGTAGTACATGTTAATGTATAAAATATGGTAAGGGAAAGTGGTATTTTGCTACTTTTCTGGGAGGTCTCTGTAGATATTCATAAACGTACACTTCACAAAAGAATTCATCTGGAGTGAAATAACAAACAAATCAATTAAGGAGCAGTGAGTGAAGTGGGAGAACCTGCAGCAGGATTTCTCTCTCAGTGTCTGTGTGCTGTGAGAGTGGGGAAATCAGGTTACAGTCTTTTGCAGGCCATTTAGGAAAAAAAAGAAGAGGGTGGTAGACTTCTGAAAGAACAGAACAGGCAACACACTGGAGAGAAAAACTGGATGCATTCAGAATGACCCAAAATATTAAGGTTACACACAACACTATGGGGCAGATTTATCAAGGCAGTTGCGCCAGAATTCTGGCTCAATTTTCAGCAAAAAACAGCTATTCACCACATTTACTATGTGTTTTAGACAGTTTCCCACGGTTCTGCGCCTCGTCCGACAAAACGGTGTGGGTTTGTAAAACGGATGTGGTTTTGCAGAAAGGGGCCGTGGCTTAAATGCGACAAAAAATTAGCCAGAATCTGCAACCAAATTCTGGCGTAAAAGGAAGCCAACTTAAAGATGGTACAAACTTAGGCTAGACATTTCTAACCTGCGCCAGATTTATCAACACTATGATAAATGTGGTGCATTGTAAGACTGTCTAGTCTAACTTTACACTGTCTAAAAGTAAGACATTATTGATAAACCTGCCCCAATATCTTCAAATTCTTATGGAGAGCCAAAAAGTAATAAAAAGTAACTTTTATTAAATACTCAACCTTTATAAACCTTATTTATAGATAAGAAAAATGTGTTTCCACACATTTTTGGGACACATTTTTCTTATCTAAAAATAGGATCTAATAGGGGTTCAGAGTGGTAAGAGGATAGGTTCCTGATTATCAGGGTGTTAGCTCCACTTTTTTTGTAGCCATAGATATCACAGTTGCCTTTCAGGGACAGTGTAGGGATAAAAGAACTTCTCAGTTATTTCTCTGCTTATTCCATTCCCTCAGGTAGGTTGTTTCCTGCTTCTGCATAACTGATACTGGTAGGATGCAACCCAAATCCTCTTTTTTTCAGTCTGTGTCATACATTAACCTGTAATTAGTGTTAGTTATTTTTTATTACTTTTTGGCTCTTCATAAGAGTTTGAAGATATTATATTGATTATTGTTCTGGAGTTTTATTCCTATTAATCACTACAACATAGGATCTTGCATATTACACACAACACAACATCTCTGCTGCATTTCTGTACAATAGGTACTGCTTTTACACTGCTATATATATATGTATATATATATATATATATATATATATATATATATATATATAGTGACAGAGCGACAGCAAGCAGTTGCATGTTTCTGACAGTAAGTGGAGCTATACAGAAGATCCACAAGCAACACGCCACCAAGGGTCCCTGGCCTTAGTGGGATAAGAGCCATTCATTTATGCTGTCAGTCACAGTATGCGGTTAACAGCCGTCTATAGCCATTTCTGGGTTGGCTCTTATTGGGAGTAGGCAATGTGTTGGGTGGGTGTCTACTCCCCGTGTTCCAGATCAGGTTTTTGGCATGGCCCTGGAGGCCTACAAAAGCCTGCTGCTCCAGGTAATCAGGGGGTGTGGCCTGCTACCTGCAGAGTGGAGCTGTCAAGAGGCTCTGGCCCCCAGAGGATTGAGGAAGCTGGAAGCAGTGGAGGCTGGTGACATAAGTGCTGGTGGTGCTGGATGGTAGATCCAGACCACAGGTTAGAGAGGCAATACAGTATATGTTTAGTTAGTGGCTGGACGGCCAGGGTTTGTTTTGTACGCTTTCTGTGTACGGCTGTACGTTTATCCTGAGCCCAAATAAAACTGGTTGAGGCCAGTTAAACCAAGAGCCTGAAGTTGGAGTGCCTTTATAATTTGGAAGTCAAATATCCGAGGAGCTGAAAACCCCCTGAGGCTGTCCAAGATGGCGGCTGGACGAGTGTGAGTCTTACAATTTAAATATATAATATATATATATATATATATAATATATATATTATATATATATATATATATATATATATATATATATATTTTATATATATATATATATATATATATATATATATATTATATATATACTACTTTTGGTCATTCCACCATTTTTGTAAGCCTATTAATAAACCTGTTTTGATCTTCTATGAAAACATTTTACTATTAACTATGTTTGAGTCAGCATTCACTGCTGACTGCTGCTGTTCAATTCGCTATATAGACTTCCTTTTTATAGTCTCTGCAGTCTAGAAGAAGTTTACTATGGCTGTAATATTTTCTGTAGTTTTGTCAATAAGACATTTTCATGCATCTAATGAGCTGTGAAACAGAATGGATATTTTGATTAAGCACTTCTAATGGGAACATAAAAATCAAACAGCAGTTTAAATTGTAATGATGGATTCATAGACAAATGAATTAAGGTTATCTATGACAGAGTACTGAACATACTTATTTACAAAGTAGCTCACCAGGGACATCTCACTGTCCATGGCTCTCCATGATTCTAGTTATTTGAAGGACAAGGATCTCTTCAGACAGGATTAAAGTGTATTTAATACAATACAAGGACATTTTTATTTTCTTTTTTTTGAAATAAAAATAAATATACTGTATAAAAGCAGATGAATATTCTCTGCATTTTTTCAGCATTATCCATATCTTAGACTATACATACTGTACTGATGAGATGAGTAAACAACTGAATCACGTAGCATTCAAATGATGTGCAAAAAGGCAAAAATAGAAGTATCTTTTTCTTCTTATTTATTACAAACTTGAAGCAGCAATTTTATAGCTTAATCTTCAAAAACTGTAACATGCATAGAAACTATGTTAACACGAGACACTTAGCTGAAACTAGCAAATCCATCCATAGCTAGCATAAATGTCGACATGCCATACGAGGAGTAGAGCCCAAGCCGTTCCTACAACAGTAGATCCATGTTGCCCGATCACGCGTGATAGATTAAAGTCTATGGGAGAGGAACAACACCTTCATTCTTACACCCAAACAGGGTTGGAGAAGTTGGAATTAAAATCCACAACAGTCAAATGGATATGTGCTACATCTTAGGTAACACACTTAGGTTATAAAAGCCACAGCAAAAAAATCACAGACCATTCACTATCCCTGTCTTGCAACCACAGCATGACCCTTAAACCCGCATGACCCACAAATTAAAAAGTGCCAGAAGGCAGTTGATTTAACCATCATTTACTTGAAAATGGACATTGAATATTCGGTGTCCTGGAACGCAGCATGAGCCCCAAACCTGCATGACCCAGATTAAAAAGTGCGGGAAAAAAGGAGTCTTTCAACCACCATTTTAGTTGAACTGGACATTAACTATATCTGTCCTGTATCGCAGTATACCATTAAACCTGTCTGACCCACAGATTAAAAAGTGCTGGGAAAAGTAGTCTTTGAACCACCATTTTAGTTGAACTGGACATTGATACACCTGTCCTGGCCACAGCATGAGCCCCCCAAAACCCGCATGACCCCCAGATTAAAAAGTGCCCAGAAAAGGAGTCTTTCAACCACCATTTATTGATCTGGACACTTTTACTATACCTGTCCTGGGGCCCCAGCATGAGCCCCAAACCTGCTTGACCCCCAGATTTAAAAAGTGCCGCAAAAACGGAGTCTTTTTAACCCCCATTTTAGATGAAACTGGACATTAACTATATCTGTCCTGTACCCCAGTATGACCATTAAACCTGTCTGACCCCCAGATTAAAAAGTGCCGGGGAAAAAAAGTCTTTGAACCACCCCTTTTAGTTTAACTGGACATTGGCTAGACCCGTCCTTGGTAACCTACATCTGTTCAGGTCTTCCTGTACCCCCCCGTGTACAATTCAGAGGAATATTTGTATCAGCTATTTTGTAAAATGCCAGTTTTTAGTAGTTTTAATTCTAGAAAACACATTTTTAAAATAGGATGGAATCCCACCAAAGTCCCTTTTTTTCTCTTTTTTTAAATTGTATTAAGTGGGTTGTCTCACTACAGGGATTGCTAGCTATTTTAAAGATCTTGCAAAAAAACGTCATTTTGCAATATGTGTCCATTAACAGTGTCCTACCTATTCCTGTTTTTGACAGCACCATCACCCTTGAGCCACTTTTGACAATTGTGAAGAACAAATGTCTGTTAGAAACCACATTTTTTACAATAGGACCTGTAATTTGGCTGCATTTCACAGCAAAAATGCCCCCAAAAATTCAAAAAATGACCCCGAGCCACTTTTAAAAATTTTGAAGAACAAAGTCTGTTAGAAACCACATTTTTTACAATAGGACCGTAGTATGCTGATTTCACAGCAAAATGCCCCCCAAAATTTAAAAACATGCCCCTTTAGCCTTTTTGACAAATTTTGAAGAACAAATGTCTGTTTTAAAAACCCCATTTTTTAAAAAGGGACCTGTAGTATAGCGCATTT